>NW_015149270.1:0-13280 GCF_001465965.1 Polistes dominula | reverse complement strand
AAAAGGATTACTAGATACATCAGTGAAAAAGAATTAAAGAACACTGTAGGATACACTAGGAGCAGCTGACAAATTCCATTCAAAAGCAAGTAAATTACTGTCACATTTTTATATTTTTCTTCTTTATAAAATATATTTGATACCTAAAGATAAAATATGTCTATTAAATTTGATTTTTATATGTTTTTATGAAAAATATCCAAAGAGATGTACTGACCTATGCATATATGAAAATTATATTATAAATTGTGATATTTGCGTATTTAAGAAACTTATAGTAATTTTTCAATAAAATAAAAACATTTTTAGGATGTTGAACGCCCAGCGTGATTCGGTGGAGCTTACCACGGAGCTAAAATTTGAGACTCGTAGTGTATTTAGTTCGATAAGCTGAGAGAGATACGATTCAATGCATTTTTTAGATTTTTCATTGCTTAGAGTATTTAGAAAGGCAAGTTTGTGGTCCAAAGAATAAAGACGAGATATGTTATAAATAATAACGGTCTCGAATTGTGGCAGGCTATAGAGTAGAAAATATATTTCTAGAGAATATCTCTATTAGATCCTTCATTGCATTTTACTAGAACCTTCGTTCAGTCCAGCAGTATTTTCCATATGTTTTTCGTAACGTCTTTATTTCATCTATCCTAAAATGTYTKTTATATRGCGCAAGAATGTAGATGAAAACGGAAAATAGAAAACCATACTAACAAAAAAAATGTTATACCTGAATTTGAAAAAAAAGATTGTTTATATTTACTTAATTTCTGACGAATTATATTTCCTTTGATAAACATCCTACCATTTCTGTTTCTATCTATGGCTATCGCATCCAGCATTCCATTTTTATTGCTTGAATTGTGAAAAGTGCACTTTTTATCAGCTATTCCACCCAGAGACTATACCGGTGACTTTTCTTATATAAAGTAATAATATTATAATAAATAAATCCTACAATTATCTTACTYTTAAAACTATCCATTTGTTTCATTCTCTTGAAACTTAAATTTTTGAAGGTTTCACTACTAACACGTGTTATCGGCATACATGTTTTTTTGATTTCCTGGGTTGCTTAAAAAACTTACGAAAAGTATATTGTTTTAATTAGAATAATTTCTTACAAAAAACATCTATTACTGTTTAGTATAAAGCTATGAAACTGCAGAGTTATTACAATGCTTTTGATTTTTAAATATCTGGTAACTAGATAATCTGAAGATTTATTGTAGTTATCAATTGGCGAAAACTTTGCCGTTATTAATGAAGTGGGAAATGATAATAAAATTGTAGCTAAATCGAAATTGGTCGAGATCAAAAGTTATTGATTTGACAATAAATGCCCCATATTTTAGCATAAAATGTTGCTGGCTGAAAAAGATGAATACTCAACTTTATAAAGGTTATATTTATGTGATATCGGTGAATCACTTTAATCAAAATACAATAGTAATTCGCGATAGGCAACTTCGAGGAATCCATTTTTTTATTTAGGATAGATTTCGACCATGTTTTGAGAAAAAGTAACTCCTAATATAATTTGTTTAAAAATTCGAAATAAAAAGTATACAAAGTTATAGCGGTTTCAGAGATGAAACTATTTATTAAAAACAATTATTTTTTTACTATTTTATTTTTTTTATTAAGTAATCGATGCTAGCGGCGAACCGAGATCAGGATTTTTATACGGCAATAATTATTGGTTGGGTAGCCGAAGTCAATGCGAAGATGCAGGAAACAGAGAGCCCTATGAATTGTCGCCAGACGTATTACGAAAAAATTCAAAATATCGTCATATGGAGGAAGAATTTCCACCATTCAAAGTGAAATTTTTTGTTGCTCATATTCGACATAATAGCACTTTACAATATCACTTCGAATTGTCCGAAGAAGTAAGTTTCTATTAAGAACAGAACACACACACACAAGTGATTTAAAAAACTTCTAATTTAATTTTTTGAGTTTTCTTTATAGGATTTGATTATATTAGGTATGTGCTTACCAGCATCCTGTTCGAAGGACCATCTTTCTACTCTTCTAGAAATCTTGTTSAGAAATAGAACTCTTTTTAAAGGCGAATTATATTCAGCAGACTTTACGTTGGTTGAAGTAAGAGATCTAGTCGATGACCATCGATGGTTATTAAGTGGAACATTTATTACAATGACGTATACCAATAATTCTTTTACAATTTTCGATTGTCCCGCAAGAAATATACAATATAATTATATTTTGTTGTTGTTTTCTGTTTAGAGTAATAATCGTACTTACATTACTATTAACGATAATAGGAACGGCTTACGATCTTCTGATATATCAAAAACAATTAAAGAAACATWAMAAATATATTCAAGACCGAGACAATTTACAAGCAAGMGGTTAGTTTATTTAATAATTTGTAACACTTTTGTTGTAATATAGTTTTGTGCTTGAATTATTTCTTAAAAAATTTTTTGTTTATACTTAATTATCGCTTATAGATTAATAATGGCCTCCTGTATGTTCTTGTTGTTCATATGAGACCTTAAGTGATTAGTAAAAATAATAAAGTGATATTGTAGTTAACTTTTAAGAAAATACAATTATATTTATATTATTATATTAATCTTTTTAGGTGACACTCAAGAGTTAAACGATAATAACAAGGATCAACAAGAAAAACTAAATTACCAAAGTTTTCTTTGGAACATGTTCTTAGCTTTTTCTGCATATACAAACACGAAAAGAATATTTAATATGAAATCTGAGAATACTGGTATTCCGGTTATACACGGATTACGATTTTTTGCGATGATAATGATTATTTTATTTCATCTATCTTACTATTCAAAGGATTTTTTAGGTAAAGATTTATTTATTAAGATTGAATTTAAATAACTTTCTCAAAAGATATTTTAATTAAATTTATTTATTATTATACATTAACTTTATCTTCATTTTTCTATTTTTAATAAAAGAAAACCGGTCAATTGGTTTAAGAAAAAAACAAGAATTTGCTGGTCAAATAATATACAATGGAGGAATGCTGGCAGTTGATACATTTTTTTATATTGGTGGTTTCCTAGTCGCATACTTGTATGTAAAAAAAGACATGAGCAAGAATATAAGTAAACCGAATGATTATTTAAATACAATAAAATTATATTTTATCGTTCTCCTGAAAAGGTTTATTAGGTAAGACCATTTTTATAAATGTCAAATATCTAATATAATTGAAGTAATTTATGTATAAGGTTTTTCAAATCTAAGCATGGTAAGTATAATTTTGTTATTTTACAAAATATATTAATAACAATTATGTCTCGTATATTGATCGCTCAGAAAAACAATTCTTTGTTCGAAAAACTTTATATGTGTGGATAGGTAAATAACACTTTTAAAAGCTAATATTAAATAAAATGACTATAAAAACAATGAGAAAATAATATGTTTTTTTCGAATTATTTGAGCAATGCCCGCCCGGGCATACTGTGGAGTTTCTACGTTAAATAGGTAATGTGTAAAAGGAGAATGACTTTCACGAATTGTTCGGTTATTCTATAAAATGAAATGAAAGTATAAATCAACCTAGAAAATTCTTTTTTGCTAGGAATTTTTATAGTATGAAGGTAGGGAAAAAAAATCTCAATAAATTTTAATTGTACCTATCAATTAAAATTAGAAACTTCACAAACACAAATTTCTTGTAAAATTTTAGTCAATCTAGAAAAGTGCTAGAAAACTTTATGGTTTTCTTACATAAATTGGTTCAAAATAAGAAATATAAGTAATTAGAATATCTTACTTTTTTTTCGCTACTTCTGCTATTTTAGATTGACACCTACATTCATGGTATTAATCGGATTAGTGCAGATAAGTGCAACGTGGTACAGTAAAACGTCCCTCTTTCCTATAACGGAACGTAACCACGAAAATTGTCAAAAATATTGGTGGAGAAATATCCTTTATATTCACAACCTTTTTAGTCAACAAGATTTGGTATGGACTTACGATAACAGCAATTTTTTAATTCTCGTATTCCTAATGAATAATCGATATAATATTAATTATCGACATCGATCCTTGCAGTGTATGAGTTGGAGTTGGTACTTGGCGAACGATATGCAGTACTTCCTYATAATAAATTTTCTGTTATTTTTATCTTCAACGTAAGTAAACTCATATTTTTATAAAACATTGTTTTTRCTTAAAAAATCTATATTARGCAGAAATTAAGAAACTTAAAAAAGAGTTTAATTAATCAAGCATTATTGCATTTCAGGTACTTCAAAATAGCRGCTAGTTTGTTGGGTATAYTGTTTACCTCGTCAATAATTCTTACTGGCTACATATCATACATTTATAATTTTATTCCTACGTAAATATCAATATTAATAATTATTCATGTATATGGTAATGTATACTTTACGAGCATTATATAGAAGGTTTACCTAAAACGGATATTGTACGTAATGAGAAGGATTTCACACATTGCTTTGTTATTTTACAGAATRCAAAAATGGTTTCGTTTAATCTGTAAAATAGGTTTTAGTTAATTGTGTTTTATGCTGAAGTGKGGAATCTTAAACTATTGTTAATTAAACTGGCTGTGAAAACTCGAGTAACCTATAATCCGACTCTAGACGCAGTCAACTTAAGCATATTTTTTAGATTGGTCGAAACTCGCTTGACATTTTATAGACTTAAAATACATTTAATTAAATGTTCTAAAAAATCGGGATTTGTACKAACTTTTTGTAGTAATACATATCCTTTCTTTGCGTATTAAAGACACTAACTCTTTTTTAATAGCGACTTACGCATTAGTTGACCATATTATTACATTAACTACTGTGACTAAGGAAAGCATTGGAACACTTGCTATGAAATATATTATTTACTATATTAACTTCATTACACAACACATATAAATATAATATTAACAATGATTGAAGGTTTAACTTTTTTTATTACTCATGAAAATTTTTAGGCAAATCGAACAATATATATTCAATAGTTTGGATTCATTACTTACTAACGTAAAATTGCTAGGATATTTGCATATAGTATCTGAACAGATATTTTTGAAGTTTTGAATATTAAATATGACTATCTTTGAGAAGAGTAACGTCTTGTAAACAATTATGCATACTCTTTACTAACTTTTCTGTAACCCTTAGTTATATAAAAATCCATACTTTGAGCATTTTAACTGTCATCATTTAAGCATAACAATTAAACATATATTCAGAATGCTGGACACTTCGCGACAAGCGTATTTATATAGATAGATAATCACATAAAAGTATTCTTTAATGAAAGAGTTATTTGATTAATAGTTTTTTGTTGAATTGCATTACAGAATGGATAAGCTATTAAATTTAATGGACGTAATATACTATCCACCATGGATTAGGATAGGACCTTACATAGTGGGTGTGATGACTGCCTATATTGTTGTCAAATTAAACAACAAATTATTATGGAAAAGAGTAAAAAAATATTCTGATCGTTTAGCGCTTATAAATACTTCATTATCATATTATTTTCTTGATGATGTTAAAGTTTACACTAATGTTGAAAAAACTGATTTTAGAAAACAATAATACTCTTTTCGATACTGGCCAGTTTATGTAATTTATTAGTACTGTTTGGATTATATAAAAGAAGAATATCAGTTTTAACTACTGCTATTTACGTTGCTCTCAGTAGAACTGTATGGGCAATTGGTATTGCATGGCTATTAATAGCATGTTGTACAAATAATGGAGGTATAAATAAATATCTGATTCTATTCTTCATTTCGACACTATTACTTAACAATTATTATTAATTAAATCGATTTATATTTTAGGAATAGTAAATAGTATTCTTTCGTGTAAAGTTTGGATACCTTTTAGTAGATTGACTTATGCAGCTTTTCTTTTAAATCCAATTATTATAAGTTCTATGAATTTCTTAAGTGAAAGTTCTCTTCACTTTAATTATTCTTCTTTCGTATGTATTTTTCTATTATTTTTGGATTTTAAAGATTGATTAAATGAATTATTAATTATTTTCCTCTACGTTATTTTTTTTTCATTTTGCAGATAATTTTATTTACTGCATACTCAGTAATTACATACATATGTTCTTACATGGTATCGTTGATGTTTGAATTGCCATACATCTACTTGATGAAGGAAGTGATGGATTATTTAAATATAAAGACATGATTCTGTTTTTTCGTTTTCATAATATGTTTTTGTCATTGTAACTGACGATTGCAATGAAAACAAACGATACAACTACTTGTCCTCCATGTTTCTATGTGTTTTTTTTAAAATGTGGGATCTTTGAAAAGTCTATAATTCTATTAAAATATTTTATTCATTAAGCATATGATTGTTTTTACTTTCTATAACTATCATTATTTGGCATTTAGAACTCGAAATGTCATTGCCGCAATTACCAAATCCCTTCATTGTTCTTGCCCCCGTGTGCGATCTCTCCATTCACGGTCTTCGTATCATATTTTCTTAAGATTCCTTAATAATATTTTTCTCCAATCTTGATCACGGTTTATTCGGCGGGTAATATTTCTTCTATGTTTAAATGTTTCTAATTTATTGAAAAATTCGTACAAAATTCTTTATTGCGCAAATATTATAATAAATAATTATGAATTACATNCATTAACTACTGTGACTAAGGAAAGCATTGGAACACTTGCTATGAAATATATTATTTACTATATTAACTTCATTACACAACACATATAAATATAATATTAACAATGATTGAAGGTTTAACTTTTTTTATTACTCATGAAAATTTTTAGGCAAATCGAACAATATATATTCAATAGTTTGGATTCATTACTTACTAACGTAAAATTGCTAGGATATTTGCATATAGTATCTGAACAGATATTTTTGAAGTTTTGAATATTAAATATGACTATCTTTGAGAAGAGTAACGTCTTGTAAACAATTATGCATACTCTTTACTAACTTTTCTGTAACCCTTAGTTATATAAAAATCCATACTTTGAGCATTTTAACTGTYATCATTTAAGCATAACAATTAAACATATATTCAGAATGCTGGACACTTCGCGACAAGCGTATTTATATAGATAGATAATCACATAAAAGTATTCTTTAATGAAAGAGTTATTTGATTAATAGTTTTTTGTTGAATTGCATTACAGAATGGATAAGCTATTAAATTTAATGGACGTAATATACTATCCACCATGGATTAGGATAGGACCTTACATAGTGGGTGTGATGACTGCCTATATTGTTGTCAAATTAAACAACAAATTATTATGGAAAAGAGTAAAMAAATATTCYGATMGTTTAGCGCTTATAAATACTTCATTATCATATTATTTTCTTGATGATGTTRAWGTTTACACTAATGTTGAWAAAACTGATTTTAGAAAACAATAATACTCTTTTCGATACTGGCCAGTTTATGTAATTTATTAGTACTGTTTGGATTATATWWRAGAAGAATRTCAGTTTTAACTACTGCTATTTACGTTGCTCTCAGTAGAACTGTATGGGCAATTGGYATTGCATGGCTATTAATAGCATGTTGTACAAATAATGGAGGTATAAATAAATATCTGATTCTATTCTTCATTTCGACACTATTACTTAACAATTATTATTAATTAAATCGATTTATATTTTAGGAATAGTAAATAGTATTCTTTCGTGTAAAGTTTGGATACCTTTTAGTAGATTGACTTATGCAGCTTTTCTTTTAAATCCAATTATTATAAGTTCTATGAATTTCTTAAGTGAAAGTTCTCTTCACTTTAATTATTCTTCTTTCGTATGTATTTTTCTATTATTTTTGGATTTTAAAGATTGATTAAATGAATTATTAATTATTTTCCTCTACGTTATTTTTTTTTCATTTTGCAGATAATTTTATTTACTGCATACTCAGTAATTACATACATATGTTCTTACATGGTATCGTTGATGTTTGAATTGCCATACATCTACTTGATGAAGGAAGTGATGGATTATTTAAATATAAAGACATGATTCTGTTTTTTCGTTTTCATAATATGTTTTTGTCATTGTAACTGACGATTGCAATGAAAACAAACGATACAACTACTTGTCCTCCATGTTTCTATGTGTTTTTTTTAAAATGTGGGATCTTTGAAAAGTCTATAATTCTATTAAAATATTTTATTCATTAAGCATATGATTGTTTTTACTTTCTATAACTATCATTATTTGGCATTTAGAACTCGAAATGTCATTGCCGCAATTACCAAATCCCTTCATTGTTCTTGCCCCCGTGTGCGATCTCTCCATTCACGGTCTTCGTATCATATTTTCTTAAGATTCCTTAATAATATTTTTCTCCAATCTTGATCACGGTTTATTCGGCGGGTAATATTTCTTCTATGTTTAAATGTTTCTAATTTATTGAAAAATTCGTACAAAATTCTTTATTGCGCAAATATTATAATAAATAATTATGAATTACATCGGATATAATAATTGTATTTCCTGCAATAATTTACAAAAAAAAAAAAATGATTACAAAATACATCACAGAGAAAGAATAAGGCCACACTGTAGAATATATTAGAAGCAGCTGAAAAATTTCGTTCAAAAGCAAATAAATCATTGTTACATTTTTTTTTCTTTTCTTATAAAATGTACTTGATTCATAATAGATTTAATACGTTCATTGAATTAATTTTTTATACGTTTTTATATTAAATATCAAAAAATATGTATCGACCACAAGGCATATAAAAAAATTATATACCTAATTGTAATATTTGCGTAATTAAGAAACTTATACRAATTTTATAATATAATATAATAAAAAAATATTTAAATAGAAGAAAAATGACACGTTTTTTACAATAATAAACCATACTTTCTATTATTCTTGCAATAAAAATAATATAACCTACTGTAGAAAAATAGAGAAATAAGATAATAACAAAAATAAATAATAAATTATTTTTTTCGTGATACTACGAACTCGTCTGATACTCTCAAAACTTGCTTTCATATAGGTTTCACTTATAATTTGTGTGRTCTACACACGTAATATTTTTTCTTTTCAATTTGATCATACTGACCTTGGGCCACAGCAACGCTTGGCGGAGCACAGCTATAACTTATAAAATTAGAAAATTTTTATTTTATTTTAATTATATAAGTATAATTTTTTTAATGATGTATAAATGAACGTTATTTAAATTAGAATATACTTATAAATTAAAACTTTATTAAATATAAATAATATTTTTGTTTTATTATTTTATCTTATTTTCTATAATTGTAGAGTGTTAGCACAAAGGATTAAATTTTTGGAGTAATTTATTCTTTGGTATGCCAACGTACTATTACTAATTACCTGTGTACATATATAGGAACACACACCCGTTTTTTTTCATTTTCATAATATTTTTCCATCGGATACTAACAATTACGTTAAAAAAACAAAATGATTACTGTTTCATAATTTGTTGTTTTATTTATGATTTTATTTTTGTACATCTTAATCGGAAATTGTGGATAGGTCTTTAAATTACTCTATAATTGTAAAAATAAATTATAATAAATAATTATAGTAAGCTCAATTGTAGCTGAATTATTACACCATTTTTTACTCGTTGAATGCCCTCTAATGTTCATTATATCAAACTAAAAATTTCATAGCGTTCTTTTTCACCACTTCCACCTAGGCACGAATAGGGTGTGACTATAAAATATTTACCATTTATAAAAATATAAATACAACTGAGAGTATGCAATGTTATGTATAATATGCTTCATCATTTTCACTTGCATATAAATTTTATTTTGCCTTTTTTTTTTTTAAGTTAACTTAGGTAACGCAGTAACCATAAAAAACTGTTTTTTCGAATTTGAATTTTTACTTCGGTCGATACGTAGAAAACCGAACATTAAAAATGTTTCTCTCGCCTCAAGCATTTTGTTTAAATTTAGGCAATCATTGATTTCCAAAACAACGCACGATCGTTTGTTCAGACAACATATTAAAACTGTCCGGGCAGCAGGTTTTCTATAATTTGTTTACCTTTTCAACAACATATGAAATAAATTAAAAATAGAAACTTTATAACGATATGTGGCATAAAAATAAATCGCTTTATAAGATGAGATATTTGTATCGCAGTTTTCAAAAATCTAAATTTATTAAGTAAATAAGAATGCTAATGCATTGTAAAAAATCTAAAACCAGGACACTTTAATGACTTTTTACAGTTCTTTGGAATTTTTTCTTAACCTTTGATGGAAAAGATTGCTTTTTTTCATAAAAAAAGGATTACAGTTAAATATGTTTTTAATGTCGTTTTTTAAAGAATTTTAGGAATTTTAAGGTTTTTTTAAATTTTAGTGTATTTTTTTGCTATATTATTCCTAAGCATAAGATAAAATATTTTTAATTAGTTATTTATTCTTAATTTATTCTGATTATTTTGAGTGCACGTAGTGTGTGGACTTAATTATTTTTAAAGAAAATTATATATATCTTCTACTTTTAAGGAATATAATATTTGTTTTACCCATGAAGCATTAATATAAAACACGATTAATTATTCCATGGAGAATAAAGTGCTTACACTTTAAAGCCTTATATTTATTGCCTAAGTAATCTTAAAATCGAACTAAAAATCCACATTTTTAGACTAGAACATAAATTTCTTTTGTATTAATAACAATATATATAATATAAGATTTATTAACACAGTTGAATATAAACTACTAATTTCTAGGATTGTTTAATAGGAAATACATTTTTTTTAATATTCATCCTAAAAGAAGATCTACTTTATGAAATATCCATTGATTGAAGGAACTATGAGTAATTGATATAAAAAAATAATTACAATGTAAGCAGACAAAGWTAATCAATTGACTAGAAAAATWTCTTAATCTGTATAACCCGTAACTGTGAGTGACGTAATGAATATAGGTCGTAATATAAAATGATAATTATTATGGATTTTGTGGAGATGGTAGTGATTTAAGGAGGRATGAATTATTAATAAGACCTTTTTTGATACGCAGTCAAGCAACGATAGTCATTCGCTTTAAATGATGGGATAACATTCTAGTTAACGCTCACTAATATTTCTCTCTTCCAGTGTATTAATAATCAGGTAAAATTTCAATTAATATCATTTGTTCATCTTGTTTATATTTTTTTTTGAAGTGAAAACTTTTTTAGAAGTGGCGTGATTTGAAAAAATGTAACGAAGACTTCGTAACGGACGCTGTAGCAGGGGGGAACGGACGTTGTAGTAGGGAAAAAGAGAAAAAGAGACAAACATATAGGATTGAGCCTACGAGAGAATGAGACAGAATATAGCTATACAGTTTTTCCTATTCTCGATCTTTGATTCGTGGTCCCCACTCCTGGCTACTAAGCTTTGTGTGTGTTGTGTGTTGTGTCAAGACAAAGGTCGTGACGTAATGTTGCTACGTCAGAGCATTGCTATGGTAATCATCAACGGTTTTTCACATACGATTAAAGCGTACTTTGTCCGTTACAAAAAAAAATCTTTCTATTTCTCTATTGGACGTCTTCGACGATACATCTAAGACAATCTGTGAAAAAATAACAAAATAAGCGACTAAGAGTTGTCGAAATTCGACAAAAAAGGCTAAGTACCACACTATTATTTATATTAATTTTTATTATTATAATGATTATAATTATAAATAAGACTTTGTCGTTGCATTTGCATACAGGCGAAGTCAAAGTAAGGTAAGCTACTTGTCCTATATTTACTTGGACAACATTCAATTTTTATTTAATATTTCTACTATATAAACTAGGGTTTTTAAAGAAGGGAAACTTTTCTTAAACAAACAAATAAGGTTTTATTATCCCATCTAATAGGTTCAATCACGTGTTTTATTTCTCATTTCCACCTTATCATAGCTTTTCGCTTAGGCCAGAAGATTTTTTTTTATATATATTTATTTAACAATTTAACAAATGCCACTAATCAAAGACAAAAAGTCTGAAATTAAGGAGAAAAACACRATAAGGAAGATTCCAAAGAGTTCAACCGAACGTGYTCGTGMATTTCGTGCACGCTAGAAGGCGTTATTAAATTTGCAGAATAATATCTCTACTGCGGGTAATAATGCGTCCACTGTAAGAAATAGTGAAAACGATCATCGTAAGTCATTAAATAGCTTTCAATCAATATATTTCTTTCTTAATTGTTTCTACTCATACTAGACAAGCATAATCTCAATAGATCACTTTTGCAACAATATTTYTTATTTTCTATTTAGACGATTCGCAATTGGAAATTGTGAATTGTGATTCAAGTGTTTCGACATTTCCGCAGATATAAAGAATATATAGACGATCAAGAAGTAGCAGCTATTGCCTAACAAAACAATAGTAAGATTTTCGTCATTATTTTGAAAGGAGATAGGGTCATTACCCTGTTGCAGTTTATCTCTTGTTTTTACACCTTTTAGTTTATGAAAAGTATTAAGTTGRTACGCTGAGCATGGAGAATTAAAATCTAAGTYATCTCTTAAAAGGGTATTTACACGGATTAAAAAAAAAACAAACAAATATTTAAATTTAGCTCGCTATTGGAATTCGTAATTTTCTAGGAGCTCGCCCTTTTCAGTGGAGCGAGTTGAAAGAGGAAGCGTCTTAGTTTTTGGCCCTTACGATCTCTTAGAGGTTTTTATGCCATGGTTTTTCCCACCAGGCGGAACCAACTTAAACTCCGGGTGAATACAAGGTCGAAGTGTGGTGTAGAGGATGCCATGGCAGTGTATGTCGCCTCTATGTCGACTGTGCATTACAAAGACTATTTGATGCTGTATACATCCAACATATCAAAGATATATCAAAGATATAAGCAACTCATTTTATTTCTTTAAATTGTGAACTTGCTTACTGTGTAATGTGTTATGTATTATATGTCAACAATAATAAAACGTAAAACACACGTGTTAGAAGTGAAACCTTCAAAAACCAAGTTTCGAGAGAATGAAACGCCCGCCGCTTCCGCCTCCGTCACCCGTCTGACGCCACCGTGAGTGACGGTGGCTGTAGCGAGGGGCGTCTMATTCTCTCGAAATTTAGTTTTCAATTGTTTCTTTCGTCAGAGTTCGTTTTTTTTAAGGGTATTTTATTGTATGCGTTGTATGCGTAATGTATGTATGATATAACATTTAACCATATAGATAGAATATTTAACCTTATTCTTAAGGGGTTACATGGGTTTCACGGATTCAAAAAATTGATTTTTTTTTGTTGCTTATTAA
>NW_015149268.1:25505-38013 GCF_001465965.1 Polistes dominula | reverse complement strand
ATAATTTTATACGCGGTATCTTCTTCGCATACAAATTCCAACTGCTTATTTGAAATAGCACTGTATATATAATTAATTGCTTTTAAGTCTTTTTCTTCCCAGTCATCTCTATCTGTAGCTACCTTTTCTCTTTCAACCACTTCATGACACTTTTTGAGTTTCAAGTACATCATTATTCGTTTTTTCCACATACCGTAGTCTTCACCATCAAATACTGGAATTGTTATATCACAATTACCTGCCATTTATTCTTCGTACTTCTCGAACGTTCCTTCGTGTTCAGAATTTTYACGCACAGGCTTGGTTTCTTTCTTGACTACCGGCTTATCGGTTTCTTCCATACAACCACGTGTTTTACAGTCCGGAATCTTAATCCATTCACAACACAGCTCCATCGCAATTCTTCCACAAAACTTTTAGCAACCACGCTCTGCTACCATGTTAAGGAAAACAGGAGGGAATATATATGAAGGCTAACCATTATATGTACCAGTGATTTTATTAACTCTCTTTATTATAAAAAAACTAACGAAGCGTGAGTGTAACCAGCGATAGCGGAACTCCTACAGCGCCACCACATCGTCGCGCGTCTTTCTCTCGTACGACACTCTCATACATACTAGGTGGGGAGTCGTACATGTGTGTGTGGAATATCCACGGTCCCAGATATGTACAATATACAATGTATATTCTTAACAATTCTGATAAACCCGCTATTTTACTTTGGCAAATAACATCGTCTTCGTCAGTTACAGAAATGAAATTTCCTATCTGTTGAGGAAATGAGTGGTCTAAATGAGAAGAACGCCGAGCATTTGCAGTGAGTGGTCAGATTTATTAAAAATGCCTACGAGTACACCGCGTGTCGGTTAAGATTTAAACTGAGTGGCCGTTGAACGGACTACGTTCCGAACTTTCACTGATCATGTTATACTGAGTGGACTTGAGACGGCGTGATTATATTAATCACTTTTGAATCGAACGATGAAGATTATATTAATCCCACCGAACCTATGACTTTGTGAGAAGACGTAGACAAAGCCGAGAAAACACGTGTGAATGGAACGAGTCGACGTGAACTAAATATGAGAAAACGCGTGTTGTATATGCGATGACAAAGAGATGACTGCCTGAGAAGCCGGCGTCACGGCGCTTCTTCACCGCCGAGATGAGTTATGGCGAGTCTGCATTTAGCGACAACTGTAGCGAGTTCTGATTGGGCAAATTAATTCCCAAACACTATCATATTACTTAATATAGCAGGTTTGTCACCCTAAAAAAATTTTAATAAATAATAATACGTTACATAATAAAAGAAAAAATGATATTTTTTTTAGTTATTTTTTGTCAGAAAACTTACTTTAAAAATTGGTTTCCATTGTTGTTCAAAAACACCTATTGCATCACTACGTCCAACAACAAGACCATTTTTTTCAACACCAAGATATTTACCATAACCGGATTTTAACGCTATTAAATTGTCGCTTATACAAAGTGCTGTTAAGATTTCTTCGGGACTAGGGCCTTCGCCATTTGCGTGAGGAGCACTAAGCGTAAAAAGCACATTATCAAGAGTTCTTATGTAGGTTTGTTTTTCAAACTCAATGGCTACTGTACCATATATTTCTTTGATACTATTAGTCTTCCCCCAACCACCTATTAAAAAAGAAATGATCTTTTTAAATATACCTTTATCCCTTGGATATAATAACAACTTATTGGGGTCTTGAGTAGGTTCTCGCTGTTAAAAAAAATAAAAACTTTATTTAAAATATAAGGAACAAAAACGTTTTATTGAAAGTATTGCCCATCCCTTGAGACTACTTTCTTCCATCTTTCTGGCAGTATATGAATTCCGTATTGGAAAAATGACATGTCTTTTGAGGCTATCCAAGAATCGACCCATTTTTTAGCTTCTTGTTAAGAATGAAAACGCTGCTAAGTCATGCTAACGTCAGCTAAGCCACGTGTCATCGAACGGAATAAGTAAAAATCAGAAGGGGCTATGTCAGGTGAATTCGGCGGGTGGGGTAGAACTTCTCATCGTGCGTTTCCAGGTTGGTTTTCACTGGTTTTGCAACATGAGGCCGGGCGTTGTCATGTAACAAAATCACTTTGTCGTGTCTCTTCTCGTATAGCGGCCGTTTTTCTTTTAGGGCTCGACTCTAACGCATCAATTGAAGTCAATAGTGATCCCCCGTGATAGTCTTATTCAGTTTGAGCAGCTCATAATTAATTACACCCTGCTGATCCCAACAAATACAGAGAAGAAGCTTCGAACCATGGATATTTGGTTTTGCAGACGATGTTGATGCATTAGCAGGCTCACTCCATGATTTTCTACGCTTTGGATTATCATAGTGTATCTATATT
Organism: Polistes dominula; assembly: GCF_001465965.1. Next base: position 35,640 of record NW_015149268.1, on the reverse strand, counting down.
TCATCGCCAGTCACGATACGGGGCAACAAATCTTTTCTTTTCTGCCGTTGAAGCAGTAGTTCACACGTAAAAAACGCCGTACGATGTCTCTTGGCTTCAATTCAATATGGCACCCAATGTCCTTGCTTCTGGATCATTCCTAACATTTTTAAACGTTTTAAAACAGTTAACTCATCAACTTGTAATGTTTGTTTAAGTTCTGCTAGCGTCTGAGATCGGTCTTCATCGAGTAATTCCTCCAATTCTCTGTCTTGACATTTTTTTGGTACGCTAGAACGTTCTTTATCCTCAAGATCAATGTCATTATCTTTGAAGCGTCGAAACCAGTCTCTGCATGTAGTATCTGACAGAGCATTGTCACCATAAGTCTCAATAAGAATTCTATGCGCTTCAGCTGCCGATTTCTTTTGAACAAAGTAGTGCAAAAAAATTCCCCGCAAATACACTTTAGTTGGCACAAAAGTAGACATTTTCGAAACTAATAAAAAATTACTTTGTTTACACTACAGTTAACTTTTATGCAATGAAATTTTAGGTTAGACACAGTACTTCCTTGCAAGTGCGTTACCATTCAAAATTTCAAGCATGGAGTACTGTTATTGCCATCTTTGATGAAACAGCGAGAACTTATTCAAGGTTCTAATAGTGACAATAATAATTCAAAACATAATAAACAAATAAAAAATAAATCCCTGTGTTGGTCCCGGGGTAGAATAGACCCAAGGTATTTCCTGCCTGTCGTAAAAGGCGACTAAATGGGAATCTGGTGATGTGAATGATCAGGGATCCGATAAACGGGCAACCCTGAAAAGCGAATAGCCAGAGTCTTTATAAACGGGATATTCTGGAAAGCGAATGGTTGGGATCCTTATAAACGGGTTCTCCCAGAGTGAATGAACCAGTAGGCGTCGCTAATACGGACACACACAAACATTCCCTCAGGGGCCGTGCAACGTTCCAGCACGGCACGGGAACCGTGACTCCGAGGAAACCGACGCTACACGGAACAAAACAATCGATGATATGCACAAAAAAAAACATAGATATACTTCAGGATGTATAGGGTACCCTATAAAGGGACAATCCACCCTGGGTTTCGACCGGAAAAAAGATCCAATGGCCCATGGCAGCGGCGAGGATTCTGAGGGCCGCAGTAAGTGCAAAAATTCGACGCCGAATAAAGCGAAACAAAAGACGGATAAAAAAGACGAAACAACAGGACAGATACTCTTAGACCCAACGAAACGGGACAGAACGGTGAGCGTATCAAGCGTAGGTAGCGCATYGAGCCTCACCTCTATCACCGACAACGACGACAGAAAGACGAAATCAAAAACGGGACAGGCAAGACAACCAAGATTGGACGTTACAGCGCTACAAAAACGAGACCTGACGGAACTGCTGACGATTATACAAACGACAGCAACAATGATGGCAGAGGCAGCAGCCATCCAAAAGAACATGAACATAACCATCAAGACAAGCATCAAGACGATCATCTGGAGACGAGGAGTGCAGGAAGCGGGCCGGACGACGGACAGTGTAATCCAGGGAAACCTGAACTGAAGCAGGACAGCTGACATGCTACTACCCCAGATAGCGGACRAACTGGACGCTGACATACTTATATTATGTGAGACATACAGAAAACGGACAACACGGACGTGGTTCACAAACGACGACGAGACAGTAGCTATCTGGGTAAGGGGCGCTGCCCGTTCCCGGATAACCGACTGTGGCGCGGGGGAAGACTATGTCTGGGTCAAAGTGGGAACTGTCACTTACGTCAGTGTCTACCTGACCAAAACTGTGACGCAGCGGAGTTCGGGAGAAAAGTAGCGGCCCTCGAGGACGGGATCAGGGAACTGCCTGATGGTTGCTGGAGACTTCAACTCGAGAGCGAACGAGTGGAGCATAACAGCGACGAACAAACGAGGACGGCTGCTTCTGGAGATGGCCTCAAGGCTAGACCTAGAAATAGCAAACACAGGAAACACGCCGACATACAGACGACCGGGATACGGTAACTCTATCCCAGACGTGACAATGACCTCAGACAGACTGCTGGCACAAGTGAGGCAATGGCAGGTGATCGAAGACTATACGGTCAGCGACGACCAGTATATCGCCTTCGAGGTCACAAGAAAGACAGCAATGGTACAGAAAAGACAACGATAACCTCCACGGTGGAATACAAACAGATCGACATACAAAGGCTTTCGGAGGAACTGGCGGCAACGCCGGCCCCGATCGCTAACGTTCCCCCGGATCTGACCGGCCGGATCAGGGCGGAAAAAACTTACAGACAAGATGGCGAAACTAACGGAGCGGCTGTGTGAAAGAACGATGCCAAGAAAACACCTCAGACGAAACAGACAGCCACAATACTGGTGGACGGACGACATCGCCGAACTGCGGAGGGGTTGCCTCGCAGCACGCAGAAGGGTGACAAGAGCTAAGGGCAGGCCTGAGAGGGAAGCTCTCCAGGCCAAGTACAGGACAGAACGGAAAAGACTGACAAACGCCATACAAGACAGTAAGACAAAGTGCTGGAGGACGCTCTGCGAGGAGGTGGACCACGACCCGTGAGGTGCCGGTTACAAGATAGTGACCGGCAAACTAGGGGCTCGGAAACCACCTGTACTTAAAGATGATGAATCCATGCGATGCATTGTGGACGGACTCTTTCCGACACACCAGCTGCGAACAGAAACAACAGACGAAGACGGGACAGCAGCTGTTGACGCCTTCACGGCTAAGGAGCTCTTCAGAGCGACTAAAGCGGTGAAGGTTGGCAAGGTGCCGGGGCCAGATGGTGTACCGGGAGAGGTTGTTCGGCTAATGGTCAAAGAGAGGCCGGACATCTTTCTTGATCTGTACAACATCTGCCTAAAGACAGGAACCTTCAGCGACCGATAGAAGGTTGCAAGGCTGGTCCTCATCCCTAAGAGTAAGGATGACCCCAACACGTTGTCGGCCTACCGGCCGCTGAGCCTACTGGACACAACGGGGAAACTTTACGAACAGCTACTCAGACAAAGACTTACAGGGACGATAGAAGCTGGCGGAGGCCTCTCAGACCGCCAGTCCGGCTTGCGGAAGGGTGGTCAGTCGACTGTTGGTGCGATCCAACCGGTCCGGGAAACAGACAAATACTGCCACGCAGCGTGACCCATCGTGCTGCTGGCGACACTAGACGTTAGGAATGCCTTCAACTGGGCCAGGTGTGTGGATATCCTGCCAGCGCTTAAAAATGCTTTCAGGGTTCCACCGTACTTGCTCCGGGTACTAGCGCCCCCTGGATGAAAGTGTGTAGGACGTCTCCACGTCGCTCCGTGTTTTACCAGTGGAAACTTGTGCAATATTGCTTTTTCTAATTATAAATTTGTGATTAGTAAAAAGTGCAAAAAATTTGGAACAAACCAATATATAAATTTATATTGGTGAAGGCTGTATAAAAAAAACATTAAACGAAAACTTACTCTCGTGTTCTTAGACTAGAAAGCAGCCATATTGGAAAAGTGTTCGGGCGGTAGTGCCGAAGTTTTTTTTCGTGCGAGTGGTGCGCCGCCTTGCGCCGCAGCATTAAACTACTTTGACGAAGCCTTGGACGCACCAATCGCTGAGCGTCTTGTGCCATCGAAAATGAGTAAGCTAATAAGTGACTTGGATTTTCCAGTGCTTAAAAATAAATCTGTGGAAGAAATGGATGTATGTGATATCAATACTCAGAGCAAAGACAAAGTGAAAAAGAGAAAGGACAGAAGTGACGAGGAGATTTATGAGGAAATAAGCGTTAAAAAAGAAAAGAAAAAGTGTATAGTAACAGGGTCCTCAGAAAAGATGTCACCTTTAAGTGACATAGAGAAGGAGATAAAAAGCTACAAGCGGTTTGAAAGAGATCTGAGAAATATGAAGTTAGAGGAGATAGAGAATGAAGATCTTAAGGAAGTTAAAATTAAATTCTCCGAAATGTTCAGGATGATAACTTTCCTTAAAGAGGAAAACGATACTCTAAACAAAACCGGTCAGATACAGGCTCCATCGACGATAAGCTTAAAAAATTAGAGGAGGCAATCTGTGTGGCTACAATCAGTAGTATTAATCAGTTAAAAAATAACTCAAAAAGTACAAAAACCACAATTAGTTATGCTGACAGATTGAAAATTCCTGCTGTCGCAAAAAGAAATATTAACTCTACTGACAATAAGCGGCACGTAGTAGCGATTTATCTAAGCACTGGAAAAAATATTAAGTCAAGCGACGAAACTAAAACTACTGTCATGAGTTGCATGGCTCCTACCAAAGAAAAATTAAAGACCTGTGCCGTCAAGAAAATTTCTAATAATGGAATATTAATTGAGACAAAAACAAGAGAAGATCTAGAGCGTGTTCTTAAATCTGAGAAGTTGCAAGCAGCAGGCCTAAATACTGGAGAACCCAGTAAGAAAAAACTTATGCTAATTGTCTACAACGTGCCAAAAGAAATGAACGACAAGGAGTTTGCCCAAGCGCTCAGGAATCAGAATATGGACGAGTATCAAAAGAGCTAATTTTCTGAAAAGGTATCTATCTCTCACAGATCTGGTAATAGAAGTGTAGACACTGTTAACATAGTTTTAGAGGTCTCATTAAATGCCAGAAATATTCTATTAAGAAACGATAGGGTTTATATTGGCTGGAATGCTCTTCGGATCCGTGATTACGTTGCAGTGAGCAGATGCTACAAGTGCTAATCTTTCGGACATAGAGCTAAATACTGCAAAGCAAAAAGTGACACCTGTAGACATTGCGGAAATGAAGGACACACCTTTAAGGTCTGTAAAGCGAAAGATAAGAACCCAGTTTGCATCAACTGCAAGAGAGCAGGTAAAGTGTGTGACCACTCTTCGCGCTCACCTAATAGTCCAGCCTACAAAATTGCCGTGGCTAATTACATAAAAAGGGTAGACTATGGTAAGTAAAACAATTAGTTTTATTAACATAAAAGTTTTAAATATAGGACAGATTAATGCTCAAAACTCAAAGTCTGTAGCAGACGAACTTAGGCAACTAACACATAAACAAAAAATAGACATTCTTACACTCCAAGAACCTTATTTTTACCAAGATAGAGTTGTGGGAATGGGAATATGTACAATAGTCGTCGCGGATACTAAAACATTCTTAAATATAGCGTCACCTGGTAAGATTAGGGCAGCAATAGTTATCTTTAATAATAGAATTAACGTCCTTAAAATTGAACAACTAAGCAATACTCACATAGTCTGCGCCGAGGTAAGGATTAATCAGTTAAAATTATACTTGGTCAGTGCGTATTTTCAACACTGCGAGATAATTGAACCGTATCTACTTCATGTAGAAAAAATCCTAACAGCATTAAATCAAGAAAAAATAATCTTTTGCATAGACTCAAATGCCAAGTCGACGACTTGGTTTAGCAAACAAACAGATGCAAAAGGAGAGGCGCTTGAGGAACTCGTATCGCAATTTAATTTTCATATAGTTAACACACAATCTCCAACCTACACCTTTGATAATACATGGGGACAGGAAAACATTGACATCACAATTGCTAGCAGCAACTGTATTAAAAACATATGGGAGTGGAAGGTACACGATGGTGAAACAACAAGCGACCATAATCTCATCACTTTTAATATAACGTCCGCCTCGGACGAAGTCTTAAGAATGTAAGGTGAGAGATTTAATTGCAAAAAAGCAGATTGGAGCAAATCAATGAAAACCTAAAAGATCATATAAAAAGAAATACGAATGAAGAAAGTATACAGAATGCTGCAGAAACTGCCAATAAATTCAGCTTGCTATACTGCAAGCTGCTGGTACTTTCATTCCGAAAAAGAAACGCTATTCCAAATCTGCCCCATGGTGGAATAGGGAATTAACAAAACTCCGAAAGGATGCTAGGATTGCTAGAAGATTATATAACACAACAATAGACACAAGGCTAAGAGCAAAGCGAAAAATAGAATACAATAAAATACAAAACAGGTATATAAAAAGCATTCGCAAAGCAAAACAAGATAGCTGGGAGAAGTTCGTCACAGAAACAGGAAATAAGGAACCATGGAGTATTGTATACAAAATCCAGACTAACAAGCTCCAGGTCGAAAATATTTTAGAGACGGCTAAGCATAATAACGAGCGAACTTTAAACATTGACGATACGATGGGTACTGTACTTCACGGAATGATCCCTGACGATAATGTGGAAAATGAAACTGAATGGCACTTTAATATAAGAAGTGACATTCAAATAGAACTAAATGTAGAGGATGCTCCACCCTTTACCGAATATGAAATCAGCCACATTATCAATAGGTTAGGAAACAAAAAGGCTCCTGGTCATGACTTAATTGAAACTGAGATGATCAAAAAGGCATGGCTAGTTCTTAAGAGAAATTTAAAAGATCTTTTTAACAAATGCCTAAATCAAGGGGTCTTTCCTAATCAATGGAAGTTAGCTGAAATTAGGATTCTTCGGAAAAGTATGGATAAGCCAGCAACAGAACTAAAATCATATAGACCTATATCTCTGCTCCCAGTCTTGGGTAATATCTTAGAGAAACTGATCGCCGGAAGACTGCAGACTATCTCGCACTCTCATCACCTGGCTTCAAATAGACAATAAGGTTTTAAGCCAGGGAGATCAACTGAGGATGCCATAGTTAAATTAAGGAACATAATAAATCAAACCAATGAAAAATACGCTATTGGACTTATGTTTGATATTTCAGGCGCGTTTGACGGGGTCTGGTGGCCCAGCGTTCTTAGTAATCTAAAGCGAAGGGACTGCCCTAAGAACTTATACAACCTGATCGCGAGCTACCTCTCTCATAGAGTAGCTAGAATTACAACAAACACAGGCCAGATAACTAAGGACATAAGCAAGGGCTGCCCACAGGGGTCGGTCTTGGGACCGCTTATGTGGAGCTTGATCCTTGATGAGGTTTTTAACGATGTTTCAGAAACAGGAAATGAGATTATTGCTTACGCTGACGACATCGTGATAGTCGTCAGGGGTAATAGTAGAAAAGAATTGGAACAAAAGGCTAATGTGGTAACTGTTATTCTAGGTGGGTAGTGCTTACGTCAAAAACTAGAACTATCAGTCACAAAATCACACATGCTGCTACTCAAGGGCTTCATGGATATTAAAAGACCACCCACAGTAAAAATAGGATKCAGGTCTTTAAAAAWRGCTKYAGAAACGCGGTATCTGGGGATATGTTTTRGCACAAGAATGAACATAACCSCACATGTTAATTATGTCACTAATAGGAGTAAGGTTGTCTTTTGTCAGCTTGCAAGGGTAGCAAAGAACACTTGGGGACTTAACAACAAGATAATGGGAACTATTTACAAGAGGGGTTTTATCCCGATTATTGCATATGCTGCAGCTGGCTGGACTGACAAAGTCAACACGCATCATATTAGGAGACTAAAACAAGCACAAAGATACGCGCTWATTRGAGYTGTAAAAGCCTATMGGACCATATCTACGGACGCTCTYTGTGTAATAGCAGGAGCMACTCCYATTGAACTGCTACTTAAAGAAAAGTTAAGTYTATATCTTTTACGAAAAAACGTCACATTTCAGCATTTTAGCAAGAGATTTAAAGCACAAGAAACTATAAATAGAAGCGTGTCAAACAGAAGGGCAAATGACATTAAAGAAGAAACAATAAAAATTTGGCAGGAGAATTGCAACGCCAGCCGGAAGGGAAGGCTGACTTTCCAATTCTATGAGAACATAGATAATAGGCTTAACGCGAAATGGATAAAACACAACCACTTCATAGTGCAAATGCTGTCTGGACACGGAAATTTTAAACAGAAACTAAAAAGTCTTAATCTTGCAGACACTGATACTGGTACCTGTAGGGAAGAGGAATCAGTGTATCACATTATATACGACTGCAGATTGCACAATGAAGAAAGGTATAGGTTAGAGCAGTTAGTTAGGGAAATATATCTTACGTGGCCAGGTCGTAAGTCACAGTCACCCAGGCTCACCGAGCCTCGTGTAGAGGGGGCATAGGTGAGGCCAACCGGGCGCGTCTTCAGTAAGGATGGCGGGAGTAACTATGACTCTCTTAAGGCAGTCGCTTGAGGTGTCGGGCCAGTTCGCTGGTACTAGTATCCGAGAGTAGTCGATTGAGGGATCATAGTTTAGCAAGTAGCCTCCCTTCCGTGGGTCCCGCTATAAGTACCCTTCGGGGGAAACCAAGAGCTACCTTTGCGGAACTCGTCACGGGCCACGGCCCTGCCTCTTCCCTGCCTGAGGGTGTGACGAGTCAATAATCAGGGAGAGGCACGGAGTTCGCTCCGAGGATATGTTGGGCTGCCAACCCGGCATGTCCTTCTTTCTATGGGCGCGAGAACTAGAAGGAAGAGTTATTGCCAGCAACGGGGTAACTTCCCGTCTCGGATTGATGGCCCAATAGACATTTCTGAACAGAGTGTAAATGCCAGTCAAGGTGCCACATCGGCTCCACCAATAGACACAGCAGAAGCAGCGGTGTGACTCTCGTCGAGAACTTCGTCGGACGAATCACGATGCTTCGCATCAATACCAACACTGCCCTAAAGCGTTTCCAACAAAGCGTGGCTTAGGGGTGCATACACTGCACGCCCATGTTGAAGCAGCTAACGCTGCTATTTCCGTTGAAAGGATTAAAAAGCGGTGGTCACATGAGGAGCTCAGACTTCTGGCTCGTGAGGAGGCAAAAGGCATCCTTGAAAAGGCGAAATTCATTAATAAATTCATCCTCTCCCAAGGATTTAGCGACCGCAACCTTGACTCGATCAAGGGTGTAAGACGTCGTGATGACTACCAACAGCTTGTCGCGGCTGCTGTTAAGGAACTCCTACTCGAGAGAGCTCAGGAGGAACCCGCAAGCAGCAGCACAACGGCCCACCCTCCACCGAGTCAAGGTGAGTCGAAGCGCCGGCCTGGGCCTTCTGAGGAACCGCAAAATTTCACACAACTACAAAACACGCCAGAGGACCAAGGGAACTCAATAGAATAAGAGATACAAAACCTTATCGAAGACATTAATATAGAAGCTGGCTACAATGTCGACATTCTAGCGACGCTAGCGCGAAGATGTTTAGTCGGCGAAGACATTTACAGTGATTTGAGTACCTGGTTGGAAAGCGTGTTTCCAAGACCACTTCAACGGAACAAAATGAAAAGGCCGACAATGCGCCCCCCTGACACGCTTAACGTGACAACATGGCGGAAGAGACGGAGAGAGTACGCTAGAACACAAAACCTATTCAAAAAGAATTGTTGCGTCTCGCACCAGCGCAGTGCTGACACCTCTTGGCCAACAGCGCGCAGCTGTAGCAGCGCGCGCAGGAAAAGTGCTGACACCTCTCGGCCGCCAGCACTAACATACGCAAGCACCTCGTGACGCGGTACCGCAGGGGCATCTGATTGGCCTGACCACGCCTTTGATTGGTCAGAGAGGAAGAGTGACCACTGCGACCGTTGCTCTCTCTACTTCCGGATGCCTGGATCGCCGTGGCGGTGCATACGCAGAAAACCACATCACTCTTCGTCCGTCGCACCGTCCGGTCGCACTCTTCTCATCGCGCTCTTGTGTAAAAAAGTATCTTCTGTGCATAACCATTATTTTCTGTACATAAGCACGTGGCACACCACGCTGAGAAATAAAATATCGTCCCAAGGGATCGAAAACAAAATCGGAAGTTTCTTTCCTCCGCACGGAGTCTCATTGGCCCAATTCCTTTCTCCGCGGCTTGTTCCTCGCGTTAGTAAGAACGCACCTTAACGCGTTTAGTGTCTAGAGAAAGAAATTCCAAAATTGGTGACCCCGACGTGATCCCGAGGACCATCTTCGGCAGCCCCGCGTGCTCTTCAATCCACGGGCTTCTCAGCACCACGTGCTCGGCAGCACCACGTGCTCAGCGACACAACGTGCTCTTCAACACCACGTGTTCTGCATCACCACGTGCTCATCAACGCCACGTGTTCTCAGGCGCTACCCATCTTCTGCGTAAGTACCAACTTTTCCTTCATCACCGGCACCTCTTCGCCTGCAAAAAGAAAAAAAAAGGAGAGGAAGATGCCCATCACACGCGCCGA
>NW_015149267.1:15367-31913 GCF_001465965.1 Polistes dominula | reverse complement strand
ATAACAACATAAGTAATATTTTACTAACAAATATCGAAAAGTTGGTAACATATAATACTGTAAAACGTAATGTTATTGTTCGCGTCGAGAACAATTCTGTATTATGCGATTGTCACCTATTTAACCTTCTGCGTTATTCTAACGGTGATATGCCCATTACTGTTTATAATTTCTTTGAACTTAGATTGGGAAACTTAACGTGTGTGAAACCTAATGTAAAGGAAAGTCTACAAATTAATCAGCTAGATTTTAAAACTTACCAGTGTCGCGAGGATGAATACTTTCAAATTATAGATAGGCATCCAAGTTTATGTACTTCGAAGATAAGACCGTATGATCAAACACGAATTATAGATTGTTCGAACAAATTGAAGGTTGAATTCAAAATCAACAAGAATACAATAAATTTGGAAGGAAATTATCCATTAATATTGAATCTCACAGGGAATTATTTAAGGGAAATACCATCACTCGATTACATAAAATCTCTTAACTTAACACATTTATTGTTATCTAACAACAATATTTCTGAAATATTTTTGGACAGATTACCAAAAACTATCCAAGTATGTAAATAACTTATTTTATTATTTTTACTTTTCATTCATTTGATGTCTTTCATAGCTTTCTTTTTTATCATCTTATACATTTCTAGGTTTTAGAATTACATAATAATCATCTATTAGGCTTGAGTCATGAAGTAAGTCAATTCATTTCTCGTCAAAATTACAAAGAATTAACTTTAAGTGGTAATCCATTTAAATGTGCTTGTAACGCAAATATATATTTATTAGTTATAAAATTGCAATCTATTCATGAAGATCTAAAAAATGTGAAGTGTCAAGGCTACGACACTCCTTTAGGTAATATGACATTTTTTGAATTGTGTTTTGTAACCGATTAAAGTAACAATACGTCAAATATGTAAAATAAAATAAAACAAAAATAATGGTTTCGGCCAAATATATAAAGAGATAAATATTACATGTATAGCGATTTTTAGCAGAAAAAATTTCTATGTTTTAGAAAATATACTAAAACAATATAAATAGGTTAGTGTTTAGTAATGTCTTTATTAATATGAAATTATAGAATTTTATTTATTGTCTTTTAATTATTAATATATTTAAATCAATGATGTTATGGAAAATGTTAGTAGAAGTATTTTTTCACATATCAGAAAAATATGCCAACTAAAATGTTTTGCGAATATGAAAAAGAAAGAAATGTTTTTGCACAAATAGGAAGTAAAGATAAAAATGATTCGCGAAATGTTAGTCAATATTCCAGAAAATAATATATTTTAAATACTATATTAAATAGTAATTTAATATATTAAAATTAATTAATTAAATTTATCGACTTCTAAATATTATTTCAATTAAATAATAGTACCAATAAAATATATTTTTTTTTTCTTAAAAAAATATTACTTCTGGCAGAGTAAAATATTTATTTTTAAAAACTTAAATACTTTTCAAAAATTCAAATATTTTATTCTAAAATGTTATATATTTGAAGAAATAAAATATATTATTTTCGGAAGTATAACTTTTTGTACATATAAAATATATTATTTGTAAAAAAAGATGTATGACATAAATCAAATTAATTATTTACTATTTATTATGTAAAACAGCATCATAAGTAGCTATGAACTTCAACATTTTTTTATAATTTATATTATATGTGTTACATTTATTTTTATTGTGTAGAAAATTCGTGTGTATTATAAAAAAGATAATTATTGTGTAATTCATATTAGATTATTGAGTTRCTTTAAAAACTACTCATTTCACAATAGTTTTATTAAACTAAGTTCCTGTAATTATTTCCAAAAACACTGTAATTCTTTTCTTTATTAATATTCTTCGCGAATTTTTTCTGTATTTTAAATTATTCCATAACTTATTTGTCCATTAAATTATATTTTGCATTTTATTTTTTATGCGTGAAAGCGATACTAATTTATTATTTGTATACTGTGTATCTTGCTTTGATTTAAATATATATGATTTATAAATAAAAAGTTGTTTACAATTTTCGAACCAATGAACAGTGATATTAACTAACACATAAAGTCGTTAGCTTCGGTTTTCCTCAAATGTTTTTCAACCTATATATGTTTATATTATTTTCTAAATTCTTTAATATTGTTTATGTCTACAAGGAAGTACGTACGTGTTTGGAAATCGTTACTTTGATTTAACATTTTGAATTGAAAAGAACAAAGAGACCTTATTTGTATTTTAATTTGATTATTGAAAGATTGAATTAATTTTACTGTGTATGTCTCTTAACATTCCAAAAGTAAGGTAAAGTACATAAAAACGTGCAAAGATAAAAGAAAAAGGAATTTAAAGGAATTATCATATTTTTCCTAAGTAATCTCTTTTTTGAAGTAGACTGGTAACAAGCAATGGCTACGATCATTTTCATGGTAATTCTTCTTATCATTACAAATATTTTCGCCGATATTCCTAAATGCGAGAAGAAATCTTATTGTGAATGCGACAAAAAGAGAAGTAATGTTATACGTACTTTTCACATTTTTAACAAAGGTGTGAAGTTTGCAATAAATGTGAAATCATGGTCAAATATACAGGTATATATACTTAGTAGCTTTTCAATTTATTTATATTCAGTTAAATACGTACGTTGGAACTTAAATAGTGGCAATTATGTATTCACAACCGATACAAAAGAGTTACATGTTTGCAACTGTTACTGTCCTACAAAGTAGTCACCAGCGTTGTGTAGAACCCGTTAGCAGAGTTTGTTCTGTTGATGGTGCGAATGGAGCGGTCTACTGCCTGTCGAATCTCTGGAACAGTTCTGAAGCGAATGCCACGAAATGGAAATGGTGGAGTCACCATAACTTTCACCATACTGGGGTTCTGACGCACTTTCATTGGATTGGCGTTTTTAAGTTTTGGTTCCAGTGATTCGGCAGGCAGTAGACCGCTACATTCGCACCATCAACAGAACAAACTCTGCTAACGGGTTCTACACAACGTTGGTGACTACTTTGTAGGACAGTAACAGTTGCAAACATGTAACTCTTTTGTATCGGTTGTGAATAAATAATTGACATTATTTAAGTTCTAACTTACGTACAAATTTCATTCGGACAGAATGTATATTGTAATAAATATTATGAAGATATAAAAAAGTTTCAATATAAATGTTGAACTGGTTTTCCTTTTGTACATAAAATTACAATTCAACAGATCGATTGTAATCATAATGATTGGATGGTTTTATATTTAAAAAATAAAAAATTTGGAAAAATAGTCGAGTCGGTGAAGTTTAAAAATTGTCCATCACCAGAAAATAGTACAATAAAAGAAATGGTCAAAGAGTTACAAATTGAAGAAATAAAAACATTAAGCTTTCAATCTTATGACAATCTTAGCAATAAACTAAGATCAAAGCATCTTCAAGGATTTTCAAATGTGGTCAATTTAATTTTATCCCATAACGGTTTAACTCATATATCATTTAGATTGTTTAGAGATTTTCCTTTTTTGGAGTTTCTTGATTTATCAGACAATTCTCTTGTTTTAAGCAAAGAAATTTTCATTAAAGCTTTACATCTTAAGCAATTTGATTTAAATGGAAATAAAATAACAGAACTCGCCATTGATTTATTTGATAATCTACGGGGTTTAGAAACTCTAAATCTTGAAAGAAATTTATTGGAAAAATTGAATGATAAATGCTTTAACAAATTATCATTATTAAAAAATTTAAGCCTAAAATCAAATTTATTATCGAGTTTACCGGAAACAATTTTTTATAATTTAGAAAATTTAGAAACAATTGATTTGTCTAGTAATTATTTCAGTATTCTTCCATCAGAATTGTTTAATGAAAATGAAAAATTGAAAAAAGTATTGTTAAACAATAATAAAGGAAATTTAACAACATTGCCAGATAAATTTTTCAAACATATCATTTATCTTGAAGAAGTTCAATTTAGAAATAATAAATTTAAGAGTATACCGGAAAATCTTTTCTGGTATTCAACATCATTAAAATACATCGATTTCAGTAAAAATTTTCTTCAAACATTACCCGAATTTGTCTTCGTAGATGTACAAAAAACTGAATATATTTTCATGAGTAACAATATGTTTGAGACTCTTCCTGATTTAATTTTTAAAAATTTAACTCAATTAAAAGTACTCGACTTGTCTTTTAATCGTATTAGTTCATTACAAAGGTAAATTATTAGAATAATATATTATGCAATTAGTGCGTAAAGTTGTCAATTATGCACAAGAGCGAAGTTGAGCGCACGAGCGAAGCTCATTGGGGCGCACATTCGCTCGAGTGGGCAATCGACAATTGCGCACTAGTTGCATATACTATTTTTTATTACGAATGCGGGGACATATTTGGTACATAATTTTGGGGTCTAGGGGCGAAGCTCCGGCGGGATCCAGGGGCAGAATCCCGGCGAGGGTTGGGGGGCGGAGTCCCCCCTCTCCACAAAACAATACTGAAAAAGTTAAACAATTTTAAGTCAATTTATTTGCATAACGAAACTTCGTTTTTTTTTTTTTAAACAACGGAATATCGTTTCCCTCCAATTTTTGAATGAAGATTCCTTTCACCAAGATCGATAGCGTATTCAAACAGGAAATAAAATAAATAAAGAACTAAATATTAATCTTATCGTCTAAGATAGCCTTTTTAAACAAGAAATCAAATATAAAAAGAACTACATATTAATCTTATCGCTTACAATATTGACACTTTGATTGTGTTCTTTGTATCGTCAATTTTCGTGCTGTAAGTAAAATTTGGATGCGACAAGTTAACTTTCCGCACTCAAATTGACATTTATTTAACTTAAAACGTGTGTTGTAATTGTAAAGTATGTAAACAACGTCTTTCCAACCCCAATAGCGACTAAAAAGATAGTACTTTCCACGCATGAGTAATAAAAAATTGATAAAATATTTATTTTCAATCTAATAGTTGTACAACTGAGCTTCCGCAATTTTTTGTACAAACCTCGGAAGCTAAGTTGTACAATCAAATATTGTTTTTCAAATATAAATATTTTTTTTAGAAATCTGTTATATAATTTGACAGAGTTGTCAAAACTCAACATGGCTGAAAATGGCTTGAAATATATCGATAGAGATGCATTTGCAACTAATCATAAGCTAACCATTGCTAAATTCTTAAATAATCAGCTACACTTGAGTTATTTAAATGAAACGACGTCACTTTTTTTTAATAATCGTCTTCTTAAGGAATTGGATTTAGGGGAAAATCATATAAAACATTTCTCATCCGATTGGATTATAAATAAAGAACAGTTAGAATACTTAAATCTGCGTCACAACAGCATCAGTACAATATTGGTACATATCAAATTTTACTATCCATAAATACGTAGGTTGAAGAAACTTAATTAGTTGCAACTATTTAAGTTCCAATCTACGTACATTAAATATTATAATTGAAATGATTTAAAATGAATTTGTTTTATTTCTATATATATATTTTTTTCTGTTACAGCCAAATCAATTTGTTTTTTCGTCGGATAAAGTTAAAGTCGATCTAAGATATAACAACATAAGTAATATTTTGCTAAATGATATTGAAGAATTAGCAACATATGAAACTGAGAAACGTCGAGTTGTTATTCGTTTCAGAAACAATCCGATATTATGCGATTGTAATCTGTATCAACTTTTGCGTTATTATAACAAAGATATGCCCAATACTGTTTATAATTTTTTGCAACTTAAATTCGGAGACTTAAGGTGTGTGCAACCTAATGGAATGCAAGGGCCGCAAGTTAGTAAAGTGGATTTTAAAACCTACCAATGTCTCGAGAATCAATACTTTCAAATTGAAAAAAGTTGTCCACCTAAGTGTACTTGTAACATAAGATTGAATGACGCAACACGAATTTTGGATTGTTCGTACAAAATAATAACTGATTTCAAAATAAACGAGAGAAATTTTCATTTTATTGGAAAGTATCCATTAATATTGAATCTCACAGGGAATAAATTAGAACAAATACCATTACTCAATTATTTAAAATCAATTAACTTAAGCTTATTGTTATCTAATAACAATATTTCTGATATATCCGTGGAAAGATTACCAACAACTCTCAAAGTACGTAAATAACTTATTTTATTATTTTTTCTTTTCATTCATTCATTTGATTTATTTCATAATTGTCTCTTCTATCGAATTTTACGTTTTTAGGTATTACAATTACATAATAATAAATTATTAAAATTGAATTACGACGTAAGTCATTTCTTGTATTATCAAGATTTCAAAGAATTAACTTTGAGTGGGAATCCATTTACATGTGATTGCGATGCTAGATTTTTATATGTATTAGTTATAGAAAAGTACAAGTCTTATAAAGATCTAAAAAAAGTGAAATGTAAGGACAAGAATATTCCTTTATTTAAAATGAAGATTGATCAATTGTGTTTGTCCAATGTATTACCAAAAAAATTCGTCAAAAATGTGGAATAAAATAAAACGTACATAAAGGTTTGGGCAGATTTAGCAGAAGACATTTTTATTTCATTGCAATGAAGTTTATATTGTTTTAGAAAACATACTAAAACAATATAAACCGATTAGTATT
This sequence comes from Polistes dominula, assembly GCF_001465965.1. The sequence continues at coordinate 25,276 of NW_015149267.1, read as the reverse complement.
AGTATTATTATTTTTAACGTAAAATTATATTTCTATATTTATTTTCTTTCAATTATTATATATAATACACTTTAATATTTGAAGCAATGATATTATGAAAAACAATACTAGAAGCATTTTTTCACATAGCAAAAATATTTGCAAACTATTATCTTTGTAATGTAGGTTAATGTCTTTAAAAAAAAATAGAATATCACAAACACAAAATACTTTGCGAATACAGAAAAAGAAAGCAATGTTTTTGTATAAATAATAAGTAAAGATAAGAATATAATTCAATAAGTGTTAATTAATATTTCGGAAAATAATATCTATCAAATATTATATCAAATAGTAATTTGATTTATTGAATTTAATTAATTAAATTTATTAAATTTTAAATATTATTTGAATTGAATGATGGTATTAATAAAATATATTTATTTTTTTTTCAAAATATTACTTCTTTAAGAATAAAATATTTATTTTTAAAAACCTATTAAAGAAATCAAATATTTTATTCTAAAAAGGTATATTTTTTAAAGAAAAAAAAAAAAATATATTAGTTTTTGTAATAACATTCGTAGAAAATATAAAAAATATTATTTTCAGAAGTATAACTTTTTCAACATATAAAAGATATTATTTGTAAAAATAAACGTATGACATAATTCAGATTATCTATTTACTATTTATTATGTAAAACAGCACCATAAGTAGCTATGAACTTCAATATTTTTTTTTATAATTTACATTATATGTGTTACATTTATTTTTATTGTGTAAAAAATTCGTATGTTTTATAAAAAAGATATTATTTGTGTTATTGCTATTAAATCATTAATTTACTTTAAAAACTATTTATTTCACAATAGTTTTATTCAATACAATTACCGAATTTTTTATGCGACGTATAATAAAATTATTCCATAACTCATTTGTCTATTAAATTATATTTTGCATTTTATTTTATATTCGTAAAAGTGATAATAATTAATTATTTGTAACCTGTGTATCTTGTTCTGATTTAAATATATATAATTTATAAATCAAAAGTTGTTTACAATTTTCGAACCAATAAACAGGGATATTAACTGACACGTAAAGTCGTCAGCTTTGGTTTTTCTCAAATGTTTTTCTACCTATATATGTATATATTATTTTTCAAATTCTCTAATATTGTTTATGCTTACAAGGAGGTAAGTAAGTGTTTGGAAATCGTTACTTTGATTGAACATTTTAAATTGAAAAGAACAAAGAGACCTTATTAATATTTTAATTAGATTATTGAAAAATTGATTTAATTTAACTGTCGATGCTTATTCATCATTCGAAAAGTTAGAAGAAGAAGCTACATCATAAAGCAACTTAACAAAATTATTAAACCAATATATTTTTGTACCAACGATCGTAGGTAAGTTCACAAAAATGCATAAACAAAAAAAGTAGAATCTTTGAAATACATTAGAACTATAAGAAAAGTTAAATCACAAATTCTCTTTACTAAATCCGCATACCTTAAAGAAATAAATTGGAAAATTATTTTTTTTTATTATTACAGTAACGTTCCTCTTTAAAGTATTCTCATTATTTTCTTTTTTAATGTAGACTGATAACCAATAATGGCTACGATCATTTTCGTGGTAATTTTTCTTTTCTTTACAAATATTTTCGCATATGATCCTGAATGCGAGAAAGCATCGTATTGTGAATGCTCAGAAAAGGAAATTTATAAACATGATTTTTTCATTTCACACAAAGGTGCGAAGTTTGGAATAAAAGTGAAATCATGGTCAAATGTTGAGGTATTTATACTCAATAGCTTTTCAATTTATTTATATTCAGTCATATTTTATTTTAGAAATGGTATGTTATATATGATTTCATAAATAAAATTTGTATTATCTTTAAATACATAAAATTACAATTCAACAGATTGTGTGTGAACTAATTAGTTGGAATCATATTACTTTTGCGAAAGACCAAAAGAGCTATAAAGTCGATTCAGTGATTTTTGATAAATGCCCGCTACCAAACGAAACTTCATTAAAAGATATTCTAACAAAATTAGGAATAATTGGAGAAAGTAGACTAGGCTTTATATCTTATAGAAATCTTAGCAGAAGTCTAAAAAAGGAACATTTTCAAGGATTTTCAAATGTGACCGACTTAGTTTTATCCATTAACGCTTTAACTAATATATCATCTGATATCTTTACAATTTTTCCTAATTTGAGATTTCTTGATTTGTCCAAAAATTTTCTTATTTTAAGCAAAGATACTTTTAATGAGACTTTAAAACTTAAGAAACTTGATTTACACTATAATAAATTAAGAAAGCTTCCTCTTTATGTATTTCATAATCTACAGAATTTAAGAACACTAAATCTTCAAAGAAATTTTTTACAAAATCTTAATGAGAAAATATTTGAAAAATTATCTTCATTAAAACATTTAGACCTATCATATAATTCGTTGTCGGACTTTGAGCAAAAAGTTTTTAAAAACTTAGAGAATTTAAAAACAATTAATATCTCCAATAATTATATTAATAGTCTTCCATTAGAATTGTTTAAAAAGAATAACAAATTGAATGAAATATCATTTAATAATAATAAAGCATTACTAACAACATTGCCGGGTGATCTTTTAACCGATTTAGAAAATCTTGAAAAAATTCAATTGAGATATAATGGACTTAGGAGTCTACCAGAAAATCTTTTCTGGGGTTCAACATCTTTAAAATACATCGATTTAAGTAAGAATTATCTTGAAGAATTACCCGAATTAATCTTCTTTGACCTAGTACATATTGAAGAACTATATTTAACTAACAATAAACTAGAAATGCTTCCTGAAGGAATTTTTAAAAATATGAAATATTTAAAAGTACTCGAATTGTCTTATAATCGTATTATTTATGTTCAAAGGTAAATTAATTCTCAAATTTATACACGATTCATATTTAATCTAATAGTTGTACAAATGAGCATCCATCATTTTTTCTACAAATCTCGGAAGCAAAGTTGTACACCAAATATTGTTCTATAAATATAAATATTTTTTTAGAATGTTATTACATGATACGACATCGTTAAGAGAACTTAACATGGAAGGAAATAACTTGATATATATTCATACTGAAGCATTATCAACCAATGAAAAACTATTGATTGCTAAGTTCTCAAAAAATCATATGACCCTTTCAACTAGAAAAGGAGAGCTGTCACCTTTTTACAATAATCGTCGTCTTAAGGAATTGCATTTGTCGAAAAATCTAATAAGACATTTTTTTTCTGATTGGACTACAAATAAAAGAAGATTAGAATTAATAGATCTGAGTTTTAACAACATAAAAGTACTATCGGTAAATACTCAAATTTGACTATCCATCAATACATTGAATATTATAATTGAAATGATTCAAAATAAATTTATTATATTTATATTTGTTTTTTTCTTTTATAGGCGAATAACTTTGTTTTTACGTCGAACAAATTATATGTCGAACTAAAGTATAACAGCATAACAAATATTTTCCTAACTGATGTCGAAAAGATGGTAACATATAATACTGTAAAACGTGATGTTATTGTTAACATCAGAAACAATCCGATATTATGCGATTGTCACCTATACGACCTTGTGCGTTATTTTAACGGTGATATGCCTGTTACTGTATATAATTCCTTCGAATTTACATTGGGAAAAGCAAGGTGTATGAAACATATTGGAATACAGGGGCCGGTAATTACAAAGTTGGATTTTAAAACCTACCATTGTCCCGAGGATGAATACTTTCAAGTTGACAAAAAGTGTCATCCTATGTGTAACTGTAATATACGACCGTATGATAAAGTGCGTGTTTTAGATTGTTCGTACAATAAGATTTCTGTATTAAATCTTGATAAGAATAATATGAATTTGGAGGGAAATTATCCAATAATATTGGATCTCACAGGGAATAATTTAAAATTAATACCACCACTCGATGATTTTAAATCATATAATTTAACACATTTATTGTTATCTAATAATAAGATTTCTGAAATATCGTTGGACAGATTACTAAAAACTATCCAAGTATGTAAATAACTTATTTTATTATTCTTTCTTTTCATTCATTTGAGTTATTTCATAATTGTCTCTTTTATCTTCTTTTACGTTTTTAGGTCTTAGAATTGCATAACAATAATCTATTAAACTTGAATTACGACGTAAGTGAATACTTGTTGAAACAAAATTACAAAAAATTAACTTTGAGCGGGAATCCAATTATATGTGATTGCGATGCTAGATATTTATATTTATTAGTTGTAAAAAAGCATCATACTTATATAGATCTAAAAAATGTGAAATGTAAGGACCAGAATATTCCTTTAGTTAATATGACCGTTGATCAATTGTGTCCATCCAATGTTTCACCTATATAATTCGTCAAAAATGTAGAATCAAATGAAATGAACATACAGGTTTGGGCGTTTTTAGAAGAAGATATTTTTATTTCATTGCAATCAAGTTTATATTGTTTTAGAAAACATATAAAAACAATATAATCCGATCAGTGTTTTTAGTATTGTCATTTTTATAATTATATTTATAATCTTTTAATTAATATTTATATTACACTTTTATATTTGAATCAATGATGATATGAAAAACATTAGCAGAAGCATTTCTTCACATATCAGGATAATTTGCAAGCTGTTATATTTGTAATGTGGAGTAACATCTTTTAAAGTAAGAGATGAACACACATTAAAATAATTTGCGAATACAAAAAAGGTAGCAATGTTTATGCACAAATAAGAAGTAAAAATAAGAATTATTCATATAATGTTAGTTAATATTTTTGAAAATAATATATTTTAAATACTATATCAAATAGTTATTAGATTTATTGAAATCAACTAAATAAATTTATTGACTTTTAAATATCATTTCAATTAAATCATGGTACTAATAAAATATTTTCTTTTTCAAAATATTACTTCTTGAAGAATATAATATTTATATCTTAAAAACTTAAACATTTTTAAAGAAATCAAATATTTTATTCTTAAAAGTATAATTTTTTGAAGAAATAAAATATATTATTTTTCGTAATACCAATAGTAAAATATGAAATATATTATTTTCACAGAAGTATAACTTTTTGAACATATAACATATGTTATAGTTAAAAATAAATGTATGACATAAATCATGTTATTTATTTGCTATTTATTATGTAAAACAGCATCGTAAGTAGCTATGAACTACAATATTTTTTTGTAATTTATATTATATGTTATATTTATTTTTATTGTGTAGAAAATTCGTATGTATTATAAAAAAGATAATTATTGTGTTATTGCCACTAGATCATTGATTTACTTTAAAAACTTCTCATCTTACAATAGTTTTATTAAACTAAGTTCCTGTAAATCTTTCCAAAAACACTTTAATTCTTTTCTTAATTAATATTCTTCCCGAGTTTTTATGTATTTTAAATTATTCCATAACTTATTTGTCTATTAAATTATATTTTGCATTTCATTTATCATGCGTGAAAGCGATAGTAATTTATTATTTGTATGCTGTGTATCTTCATTTGATTTAAATATATATGATGTATAAATAAAAAATTGTTTACAATTTGCAAATCAATGAACTGTGATATTAACTAACACATAAAGTTGTTAGTTTCGGTTTTCCTCAAATGTTTTTCTACCCATATATGTATATATTATCTTTCAAATTCTCTATTATTGTTTATGTTTACAAGGAAGTAAGCAAATGTTTGCTAATTCGTTACTTTGACCTAACATTTTGAATTGAGGAGGACAAATAGACCTTATTTGTATTTAAATTTAATTATAGTAAGATTGATTGAATTTAAGTGTGTGTGTCTGTTCATCATTTGAAAAGTTAGAAGAAGAAGCTACATCATACAGCAACTTAACAAAATCATTAAACCAATACATTTTTGTATCAACGATCGTAGGTAAGTTGATATTAATGCATAAACAAAAAAAGTAGAACATTTGAAATATATTAAAACTAAAAGCAAAGTTACATTACAAATTTACTTTATGAAATCCGCATACCGTAAAGAAATGAATTGGAAAATTGTTTTTTAATTATCACAGTAACAATCCTCTTTAAAGTATTCTAATTATGTTCTTTTTTGATGTAGACTGATAACGAACAATGGTTAAGATCATATTCGTGGTAATTTTTCTTATCTTTACAAATATTTTCGCTGATCATCCTGAATGCGAGAAAGAATCGTTTTGTGAATGCTCGGAAAATAAAAATAATACACATGATTATTACATTTCAAACAAAGGTGTGAAGTTTGGAATAAACGTGAAAAAATGGTCAGATGTTGAGGTATTTATACACAATAGCTTATCAATTGATTTATATTCAGTCATATTTTATTCTAGAAATGGAATGTTATATGTGATTTAATAAAAAAAATTTGTTTTTTCTTTAAATACATAAAATTATAATTCAACAGATTGAGTGTGAAAATATTAGTTGGAAAGATGTTAATTTAACGAGAGAACAAAAAAGCTATAGAGTCGATTCAGTTGAATTTCTTGAATGCCCGCTACCAGAAGAAACTTCATTAAAAGATATTGTAACAAAATTAGGAATAATTGAAATAAATAGACTAAGCTTTCGATCTCATATAAAGATTAGGAAAAGTCTAACAAAGGAACATTTTCAAGGATTTCCAAGTGTGACCGAATTAGTTTTATGCTTTTACACTTACACTAATATATCATATGATTTCTTTAGAAATTTTCCTAATTTGAGATCCCTTGAATTGCCTGAAAATTATCTTGTTTTAAGCAATAATACTTTTAATGAAACTTTGAATCTTGAGAAACTTGATTTACAACGAAATTTAATAAAAGAACTTCCCTTTGATATATTTCATGATCTACAGAATTTAAGAACTCTAAATCTTAGAGGAAATTTATTGACAAAACTTCATGAGAAATTATTTGAAAAATTAACTTCATTAAAAGATTTAGACCTATCAAATAATTATTTGCTAGATTTACAGCCAACAATTTTTTACAATTTAAAGGAATTAGAAACAATTAATTTGTCAACTAATAAATTCATTAGTCTTCCATTAAGATTGTTTAAAAAAAATCAAAAATTGAAAAAAGTATCATATGATAATAATAAAGAATTACCAACAACATTGCCGGTTGATTTTTTAACCGATTTAGAAAATCTTGAAGAAATTGAATTGAGAAATAATGGATTTAGTAGTCTACCAGAAAAGCTTTTCTGGGGTTCAACATCTTTAAAATTCATCGATTTAACCTGGAATTCTTTAAAAGAACTTCCCAAATTAATCTTCTTTGACCTAGTACATATTGAAGAAATCTGGTTAAGTAACAATCTAATTGAAATGCTTCCTGATGCAATTTTTACAAATTTAAAATCTTTAAAAGTACTCGACTTGTCTTATAATCGTATTGTTCGTGTTCAGAGGTAAATTATTCTAAAATTTATACAACATTAATATTCAATCTAATAGTTGTACAACTGAGCATCCACCATTTTTTCTACAAATTTTGGAAGCAAAGTTGTACACCAAGTGTTGTTCGTCAAATATAAATTTTATTTTTTAGAATGTTATTTCATGGTTTGAAATCATTAAGAGAACTTAACATGGAAGGAAATGGCTTGACATATATTCATAGAGAAGCATTTTCAACCAATGAACAACTATCCTCTGCTAGATTCTCAAGTAATATGCTAACCTTAGGATTTGAAAATGGAGAGTTTTCACCTTTTTACAATAATCATGGTCTTAAGGAATTGTATTTAAGTAGTAATCTACTAAAACATTTTTATTCTGATTGGACTGTAAATAAAATAGAATTAGTATTTTTAGATCTGCGTTACAACAACATAAAAGTACTATCGGTAAATACTCAAATTTAACTATCCATCAATACATTGAATATTATAATTGAAATGATTACAAATGAATATATATTATATTGATATATTTTTTTTTTTTTTTATAGGCGAATAACTTTGTTTTTACGTCGGACAATTTATTCGTCGATTTAAGGTATAACAGCATAAAAAATATTTTACTAACTAATATCGAAATGTTGGCAATATATAATACTGAAAAACGTGATGTTTATGTTCTCGTCGAATACAATCCGATATTATGCAATTGTCTACTATACGACCTTGTGCGTTATTATAACGGTGATATGCCCATTACTGTTTATAATTTCATTCAACTTAGATTGGGAAACTTAAAGTGTGTGAATCCCAATGGAATACAAGGGCCACAAATTAATCAGTTGGATTTCAAAACCTACCAATGTCCCGAGAATGAATTCTTTCAAATTGAAGAAAAGTGTCAAACTATGTGTACATGTACTATACGACCGTATGATAGAATGCGTGTATTAGATTGCTCGTACAATTCGATTTCTGTATTCAAAATCGACAAGAATAATATTTATTTGGAGGGAAGTTATCCATTAACATTGAATCTCACAGGGAATAATTTAAAATTAATACCACAATTCGATGATTTAGAATCAATTAATTTAAAACATTTATTGTTATCTAATAATAAGATTTCTGAAATATCGTTGGACAGATTACCGAAAACTATTGAAGTATGTAAATAATTTAATTTATTATTTTTTTTTTTCATTCATTTGAATTATTTCATAATTGTCTCTTGTAACTTCTTCTACATTTTTAGGTATTAGAATTACATAATAATCATCTATCAAGCATAAGTCCCAGAGTGAGTGAATTTTTGCTTAATCATATTTACAAAAAATTAACTTTAAGCGGGAATCCATTTATATGTGATTGCAATGCTAGATATTTATATGCATTAGTGTTGAAAATGCAAGATACTTATACAGATCTAAAAAATGTAAAATGTAAGGACCATAATATTCCTTTAGTTGATATGACTGTTAAACAAGTGTGTCCATCCAATGAACCACCTGAAAAAATCATCAAAACTATGGAATAATATTATAATAAATATTATTTAATTTAAATTATATAATAATCGTACATAAAGGTTTTGGCGTTTTTAGCAAAAGACATTTTTATTTGATTGCCATCAAGTCTATATATTGTTTTAGAAAACATATAAAAACAATATAATCCGATCATTTTTTAGTATTGCCATTTTTATAATTATATTAATAATCTTTTAAATATTATTTATATTACATTTTTATATTTGAATCAATGATGTTATGAACAACATCAGTTGAAGCATTTCTTCACACATCAGGATAATTTGCAAGCTATTATATTTGTAATGTGGAGTAAAATCTTTCAAAGTAAAAGAAGAACACACATTAAAATAATTTGCGAATACAAAAAAGGTAGCAATGTTTATGCACAAATAAGAAGTAAAAATAAGAATCATTCAGATAATGTTAGGTAATATTTCTGACAATGATATATTTTAAATATTATATCAAATAGAAGTTGAAATTATTGAAATTAATTTATTAATTTTATTGAATTTTAAATATTATTTTAATTAAATGATGATACTAACAACATATATATATATATTTTTTTAAAAATATTACTTCTTAAAGAATAAAATATTAATTTTTAAAAACTTAAACACTTTTAAGTAATTCAAATATTTTATTCTAAAAAGTTGTATTTTTTGAGAAATAAAATATATTATTTTCAGAAGTATAACTTTTTCAACATATAACATATGTTCTAGTTTAAAAATAAATGTATGACATAAATCATGTTATTTATTTGCTATTTATTATGTAAAACAGCATCGTAAGTAGCTATGAACTACAATATTTTTTTGTAATTTATATTATATGTTATATTTATTTTTATTGTGTAGAAAATTCGTATGTATTATAAAAAAGATAATTATTGTGTTATTGC
>NW_015149267.1:0-10665 GCF_001465965.1 Polistes dominula | reverse complement strand
AATATTTTTTTGTAATTTATATTATATGTTATATTTATTTTTATTGTGTAGAAAATTCGTATGTATTATAAAAAAGATAATTATTGTGTTATTGCTATTAGATCATTGATTTACTTTAAAAACTACTCATTTCACAATATTTATATATTGCAAATTTATATTTGCCAAATTATATTTTACATTTTATTTTATAAGCGTGAAAGTGATAATAATTTATTATTTGTAAACTGTGTATCTTGTCTTAATTTAAATAAATATGATTTATAAAGAAAAAATTGTTTACAATTTTCAAACCAATGAACTGTGGAATTAACTAACACATGAAGTCGTTAGTTTCGGTTTTCCTCAAATGTAATTCAACCTATATATGTATATATTATTTTTCAAATTTTCTAATATTGTTTATGTTTACAAGGAAGTAACTAAGTGTTTGATAATTCGTTACTTTGACCTAACATTTTGAATTGAAGAGGACAAAGAGATCTTATTTCTATTTTAATTTGATTATTGATAGATTGATTGAATTTAACTGTCGATGTTTATTCATCATTTGAAAAGTTAGAAGAAGAAGCTACATCATACAGCAACTTAAGAAAATCATTAAACCAATACATTTTTGTATCAACGATCGTAGGTAAGTTCATAAAAATTCAAAAACATAAAAAGTAGAATCTTTGAAATATATTAGAACTGTAAGAAAAGTTAAATCACAAATTCTCTTTACTAAATCCGCAAACCTTAAAGAAGTGAATTGAAAAATTGTTTTTTAATTATCACAGTAACAATCCTCTTTAAAGTATTCTAATTATTTTCTTTTTTGATGTAGATTGATAACCAACAATGGCTACGATCATTTTCGTGGTAATTTTTCTTTTCTTTACAAATATTTTTGCATATGATCCTGAATGCGAGAGAGAATCGTTTTGTAAATGCTCAGAAAAGGAACTTTATAGACATGATTTTTTCATTTTAAACAAAGGTGTGAAGTTTGGAATAAACGTGAAAAAATGGTCATATGTTCAGGTATTTATACTCAATAGCTTATCAATTTATTTATATTCAGTCATATTTTATTCTCAAAATGGAATGTTATATGTGATTTAATAAAAAAAATGTGTATTTTCTTTAAATACATAAAATTACAATTTAACAGATTGAGTGTGAAGATATTAGTTGGAAAGATGTTAATCTTACGAGAGAAGAAAAAAGCTATAAAGTCGATTCAGTGATATTTCTTGAATGCCCGCTACCAGAAGAAACTTCATTAAAAGATATTGTAAACAAATTAGGAATAATTGAAAAAAAAGGTCTAAGCTTTCACTCTAATAAAAATCTCAGCGAAATTCTAAAAAAAGAACATTTTGAAGGATTTTCAAATGTGACCGAATTAGTTTTATCCTTTAACGCTTTAACTAATATATCATATGATTTCTTTACAAATTTTCCTAATTTAAGATTTCTTGATTTGTCTGAAAATTTTCTTGTTTTAAGCAACGATACTTTTAATGAGACTTTAAATCTTAAGCAACTTGATTTACAAAATAATAACTTAACAGAGCTTCCTCTTTATGTATTTCATAATCTACAGAATTTAATAACTTTAAATCTTAGAGGAAATTTATTGACAGAACTTAATGAGAAAATATTTGAAAAATTATCTTCATTAAAACATTTATACCTATCATTTAATTTGTTGCAAGATTTACAGAAAACAATTTTTTACAATTTAGAAAATTTAGAAGCAATTGATTTGTCAAATAATAATTTCAGTAGTCTTCCATTAGGATTGTTTAAAAAGAATCAAAAATTAAAAGAAGTAGCATTTAATGATAATAATGAAGCATTATTAACAACATTGCCGGTTGATCTTTTAACCGATTTACAAAATCTTGAAAAAATTCAATTGAGAAATAATGGAATTAGTAGTCTACCCGAAAAGCTTTTCTGGGGATCAACATCTTTAAAATACATCGATTTAAGTTTGAATTCTTTTGAAGAATTACCCGAATTAATCTTCTTTGACCTAATACATATTGAAGAACTTTATTTAAGTAACAATCTAATTGAAATGCTTCCTGATGCAATTTTTAAATATTTAAAATATTTAAAAGTACTCGACTTGTCTTATAATCGTATTGTTTACGTTCAAAGGTAAATTATTCTACAATTTATACAAGATTCATATTTAATCTAATACTTGTACAACTGAGCATCCACCATTTCTTCTACAAATCTCGGAAGCAAAGTTGTACACGAAATATTGTTCTTTAAATATAAATATTTTTTTAGCACTCTGTTAGAAGGTTTGAAATCTTTAAGAGAACTTTACATGGAAGGAAATGACATGATATATATTGATATTGAAGCATTTTCAACCAATGAGCAACTATACATTGCTAACTTCTCAAGTAATCTGCTAACCTTTAAATATGAAAATGGAGAGAAGTCACCTTTTTACAATAATCGTCATCTTAAGGAACTGCATTTAGCGCACAATATATTAAATCATTTTCATGAAGATTGGACAGTAACTAAAATAGAATTACAATTTTTAGATTTGAGTGACAACAACATAGGAGTACTATCGGTAAATATCAAATTTTACTATCAATCAATACATTGAATATTATCATTGAAATGATTAAAAATGACTTTTTTATATTTATATATGTTTTTTTCTTTTATAGGCGGATGACTTTGTTTTTTCGTCGAATAAACTTGTAGTCAATCTAAGGAATAACAACATACACCATATTTTACTAAGTAATATCAAAAAGTATATATCATATGTTACTGTAAAACGTGATGTTACTATTTACCTCAGAAACAATCCGATATTATGCGATTGTCAACTATACGACCTTGTGCGTTATGCTAACGGTGATATGCCTATTACTGTTTATAATTTCTTTCAACTTAGATTAGCAAACTTAAAGTGTGTGCATCCTAATGGAATAAAAGGGCCACAAATTAATCAGTTGGATTTTAAAACCTACCAATGTTTCGAGGATGAATACTTTAGAGTTAAAATTAAGTGTCATCCTATGTGTAGCTGTAATATACGACCGTATGATAAAATGCGTGTATTAGATTGCTCGTACAATTCTATTTCTGTATTCAGAATCGACAAGAATAATATGAATTTGGAGGGAAATTATCCATTAACATTGAATCTCACAGGAAATAATTTAAGATTTATGCCAATACTCGATGATTTAGAATCAATTAATGTAACAGAATTATTGTTATCTAATAATAAGATTTCTGATATATTGTTGGACAGATTACCAAAAACTATCCAAGTATGTAGATAACTTATTTTATTATTTTTTCTTTTCATTCATTTGAATTATTTCATAATTGTCACTTTTATCTTCTTTTAACATTTTTAGGTATTAGAATTACATAATAATGAAATAATAGGCATGACTACGGACGTAAGTGAATACTTGTTGAAACAAAATTACAAAAAGTTAACTTTGAGCGGCAATCCATTTGTATGTGATTGCTATACTAGATATTTATATGAATTAGTTTCGAAAATGCAAGATATTTCTAAAGATCTAAAAAATGTGAAATGTAAGGACCACAATATTCCTTTAGTTAATATGACCGTTGATCAATTGTGTCCTTCCAATGTTCCGCCTCATTAATTCGTCAACAATGTGGAATAAAATGAAACGTATATAAAGGTTTGGCCGTTTTTAGAAAAGTATATTTTTATTTCGTTGTAATCAAGTCTATATATTGTTTTAGAAAACATATAAAAACAATATAATCCTATCAGTGTTTTTAGTATTGTCAATTTTATAATTATATTTATAATCTTTTAATTATTATTTATATTACATATTTATATTTGAATCAATGATGTTATGAACAACATTAGCAGAAGCATTTCTTCACACATCAGTATAATTTGCAAACTATTATATTTGTAATGTGGAGTAAAATCTTTCAAAGTAAGCGAAGAATACACATTAAAATAATTTGCGTATACAAAAAAAAAAAAACGATTTTTTTGTATAAAATAATAAGTAAAGATAAGAATAATTCAGGAAGTGTTAGTTAATATTTCGGAAAATAATATATCTCAAATACTATACCAAATAGTAGTTTGATTTAGGGAGTTTAATTAATTAAAATTATTAAATTTTAAATATTATTTTAATTAAGTGATGGTACTAATGAAATATATTTTTTTCTTCAAAATATTACTTTTGGCAGAATAAAAAATTGATTGTTAAAAACTTAAACATTTTTAATAAAATCAAATATTTTATTCTAAAAAGTTTCATTTTTTTGAAGAAATTAAATATATATATATTTTTCTCTAATAAGATTCGTAGAATAAATAAAATATATTATTTTCTGAAGTATAACTTTTTGAACATATAACATATGTTATAGTTAAAAATAAATGTATGACATAAATTAGGTTATTTATTTACTATTTATTATGTAAAACAGCATTGTAAGTGGCTATGAACTTCGATAGTTATTTTTTAAGAATTTATATCGTATGTTACATTTATTTTTATTGTGTAAAAAAATCGTATGTATTATAAAAAAAATATTTATTGTGTTATTGTCATTAGATCATTGATTTACTTTAAAAACTACTCATTTTACAATATTTATATATTTGCCAAATTTATATTTGCCAAATTATATTTTACATTTTATTTTATAAGCGTAAAATTGATAATAATTTATTATTTGTAAACTGTGTATCTTCATTTGATTTAAATAAATATGATTTATAAATAAAAAATTGTTTACAATTTTCAAACCAATGAACAGTGGAATTAACTAACACACGAAGTCGTTACTTTCGGTTTACCTCAAATGTTTTTCAACCTATATATGTATAAATTATTTTTCAAATTATCTAATATTGTTTATGTTCACAAGGATTTAAGTACGTGTTTAGAAATCGTTACTTTGACCTAACATTTTGAATTGAAAAGAACAAAGAGATGTTATTGGTATTTTAATTTGATAATTAAAAGGTTGATTTAATTTAACTGTCAATGTTTATTCATCATTCGAAAAGTTAGAAGAAGAAGCTACATCATACCTCAACTTAACAAAATCATTAAATCAATACATTTTTGTATCAATGATCGTAGGTGAGTTTATAAAAATGCATAAACAAAAAAAATATAAAATTCGGAATATATTAGAACTGTAAGCAAAGTTACATCACCAATTCTTTTTACTAAATCCGCATACCTTAAAGAAATGAGTAGGAAAATTGTTTTCCTATTATTACAGTAACGTTCCTCTTTAAAGTTTTCTATTTATTTTCTTTTTTGATGTAGACTGATAACCACCAATGGCTACGATCATTTTCGTGGTACTTTTTCTTAGCTTTACAAATATTTTCGCATATAATCCTGAATGCGAGAAAGAATCGTTTTGTGAATGCTCAGAAAAGGAACTTTATAGACATGATTTTTTCATTTCAAACAAAGGTGTGAAGTTTGGAATAAACGTGAAATCATGGTCAGATGTTAAGGTATTTATACTCAATAGCTATATGTGATTTAATAAATAAAATTTGTATTATGTTTGAATACATAAAATTACAATTGAACAGATCAGGTGTGATGATATTAGTTGGAAAGATGTTAATTTTACGAGAGTACAAAAAATCTATAAAGTCGATTCAGTGCATTTTTTAAATTGCTCGTTACCAGAAGAAACAACATTAAAAGATATTGTAACAAAATTAGGAATAATTGAAAAAAAGAGACTAAGCTTTATATCTTTTAGAAATCTCAGCGAAAGTCTAAAAAAGGAACATTTTCAAGGATTTTCAAATGTGACCGAATTAGTTTTATCCTTTAACTATTTAATTAATATATCATATGATTTCTTTAGAAATTTTCCTAATTTAAGATTCCTTGATTTATCTGAAAATTTTCTTGTTTTAAGCAATGATACTTTTAATGAGACTTTGAATCTTAAGCAACTTGATTTACATAATAGTGAAATAACAGAGCTTCCTTTTTATGTATTTCATAATCTACAGAATTTAAGAACTTTAAATCTTAGAGGAAATTTATTGACAAACCTTAATGAGAAAATATTTGAAAAATTATATTCATTAAAACATTTAGACCTATCATTTAATTTGTTGTCGAATTTACAGCCACAAATTTTTAAAAATTTAGAAAAATTAAAAACAATTGATTTCTCATATAATTATTTTAATAGTCTTCCATTAGAATTGTTTAAAAAAAATAAAAAATTAAAAGAAGTATCATTTTATAATAATAAAGCATTACTAACAACATTGCCGGGTGATCTTTTAACCGATTTAGAAAATCTTGAAAAAATTCAATTGAGATATAATGGACTTAGGAGTCTACCAGAAAATCTTTTCTGGGGTTCAACATCTTTAAAATACATCGATTTAAGTAAGAATTATCTTGAAGAATTACCCGAATTAATCTTCTTTGATCTAATAGAAATTGAATATCTTTTATTAAGTCACAATCAGATTAAGATACTTCCCGATGAAGTTTTTAAATATCTTAAATATTTAAAAGTACTCGACCTGTCTTATAATCGTATTGCTCGTGTTCAAAGGTAAATTATTCTAACATTTATACAAGATTCATATTTAATCTAATAGTTGTACAACTGAGCATCCAACATTTTTTCTACAAATCTCGGAAGCAAAGTTGTACACCAAATATTGTTCTGCAAATATAAATATTTTTTTTAGCACTCTGTTAGAAGGTTTGAAAACATTGACAGAACTCAACATGGAAGGAAATGGTTTGATATATATTCATAGTGAAGCATTTTCAACCAATGAACAACTATCGATTGCTAAATTCTCCAATAATTCGTTAGCCTTTAGTTATAAAAATGAAGTGATGTCACCTTTTTATAATAATCGTCGTCTTAAGGAATTGCATTTAGCGAACAATGGAATTAGACATTTTTATTCTGATTGGACAGTAAATAAAATAGAGTTAGAAATATTAGATCTGAGTCACAACGTCATAAGTGCAATATCGGTATATATCAAATTTTACTATCCATAAATACATTACATAATCTAATTGAAATGATTAAAAATCAATTGTTTATATTTATACTTGTTTTTTCTTTTATAGGCGAATGACTTTGTTTTTACATCAAACAAATTTGTAGTTGATCTAAGGCATAACAACATAACAAAAATTTTACTAACTAATATCGAAATGTTGGTAACATATAATACTGTAAAACGTAATGTTATTGTTCACGTCGAATACAATCCGATATTATGCGATTGTCATCTATACGACCTTGTGCGTTATTCTAATGGTTATATGCCTAGTATGGTTTATAATTTCTTTGATCTTCGATTGGGAAACCTAAATTGTGTGAAACCTAATGGAATACAAGGGCCGAAAATTAGAAAGTTGGATTTTAAAACCTATCAATGTCCCGAGGATAACTATTTTAAAATTGAGAAAAATTGTCAAACAATGTGTAGCTGTAATATACGACCGTATGATAGAATGCGTGTTTTAGATTGTTCGTACAGAAAGATTTCTGTATTCAGATTCGACAAGAACAAAATGAATTTGAAGGGAAATTATCCATTAACATTGAATCTCACAGGGAATAATTTAAGATTCACACCACATCTAGAATATTTCAAACCATTTAATTTAACACATTTATTGTTATCGAATAATCAAATTACTCAATTATCAGTGTATACATTACCAAAAACTATCCAAGTATGTAAATAACTTATTTTATTATTTTTTCTTTTCATTCATTTGAGTTATTTCATAATTGTCTCTTTTATCTTCTTCTACATTTTTAGGTATTAGAATTACATAATAATCATCTAGTAAAGTTGAGTTACGACATAATTTACTACTTGTATGATCATAGTTACAAAAAATTAACTTTGAGCGGGAATCCATTTATGTGTGATTGCGATGCTAGATTTTTATATGTATTAATTTTGAAAATGCAAGATACTTATAAAGATCTTAAAAATGTAAAATGTAAGGGCCAGAATATTCCTTTAGTTAAAATGACCGTTAAGCAATTGTGTCCATCCAACGATCCAATTGAAAGATTTTACAAAATTGTATAAAATGAAACGTACATAAGGGTTTGGGCGTTTTAAGCAGAAGACATTTTTATTTCATTGCAATCAAGTTTATATTGTTTTAGAAAACATATATAAACAATATAATCCGATCAGTGTTTTTAGTATTGTCATTTTTATAATTATATTAATAATCTTTTAATTATTATTTATATTTTATTTTTATATTTGAATCAATGATGTTATGAACAGCATTAGTTGAAGCATTTCTTCACATATTAGGATAATTTGCAAACTATTATATTAGTTATGTGGAGTAAAATCTTTCAAAGTAAAATAAGAACAGACATTAAAATAATTTGCGAATACTACAAAGGTAGCAATGTTTACGCACAAATAAAAAGTAGAAATAAAAATCATTCAGATAATGTTAGTTAATATTTCTAAAAATAATATATTTTAAATATTATATCAAATATTAATTAAAATTATGAAAATTATTTAATTAATTTTAATTAGTTTTTAATATTATTTTATTTAAGTGATGGTACTCATAAAATATTTTTTTTTTTTTCAAAATATTACTTCTTGTAGAATAAAATATTTATTTTTAAAAACTTAAACACTTTTAAATAATTCAAATATTTTATTCTAAAAAGTTTTATTTATTGAAAAAATAAAATATATTATTTTTTTTTTAATAACATTCATAGAAATAGACAAAATATATTATTTTCAGAAGTATCACTTTATGAACATATAGGACATCTTTCTTTAAAAATAAATGTATGACATAAATCAAATTATTTATTTACTATTTATTATGTAAAACAGCATCATAAGTAGTTATTGACTTTATTAATTTTTTTATAATTTATATTATATGTTACATTTATTTTTATTGTGTAGAAAATTCGTATTATAAAAAAGATAATTATTGTGTTATTGATATTGGATTATTGAATTACTTTAAAAAATACTCATTTCACAATAGTTTTATTAAACTAAGTTCCTGTAATTATTTCCAAAAGCACTGTAATTCTTTTCTTTATTAATATTCTTCGCGAATTTTTTATGTATTTCAAATTATTCCATAACTTATTTGTCTGATAAATTATATTTTGCATTTTATTTTTCATGTGTGAAAGTTATAGTAATTTATTATTTGTATACTGTGTATCTTGTTCTGATTTAAATATATATGAATTTTAAATAAAAAGGTGTTTACAATTTTCAAACCAATAAACAGGAATAATTACTAANTATGTAAAACAGCATCATAAGTAGCTACGAACTTTAATATTTTTTTTTATAATTTATATTATATGTTACATTTATTTTTATTGTTTAGAAAATTCCTGTGTATTATAAAAAAAGATAATTATTGTGTTATTGATATTGGATTATTAATTTACTTTAAAAACTTCTCATTTTACAATAGGTTTTTTTAAACTGAAATCCTGTAATTATTTCCAAAAACACATTAATTCTTTTATTTATTAATATTCTGCCCGAATTTTTTATGTGTTTTAAATTATTCCATAACTTATTTGTTTATTAAATTATATTTTGCATTTTATTTTTTATGCGTGAAAACGATAGTAAATTATTATTTGTATACTGTGTATCTTCATTTGATTTAAATATATATGATTTATAAATTAAATATTGTTTACAATTTGCGAGCTAAAGAACAAGGTTATAAACTAACTCATAAAGTCGTTAGTTTCGGTTGTCTTCAAATGTTTTTCACACACAAAACCTATGTATGTATAAATTATTTTCCAAATTCTCTAATATTGTTTATGTTTAGAAGAAGGTATGTACGTGTTTGCAAAATCGTTACTTTACCTAATATTTTGAATTGAAAAGAACATCAAGATCTTATTCGTATTTTAATTTGATTACTGCAAAGTTGATTTAATTTAACTGTGGGTGTTTCTTATTATTCTAAAAGTAAGATAAGGTACATACAAATGTGCAAAGATAAAAGAATAAAGAATTGAAAGGGTTCAAAAATATATCCTCATTAATTTCCTTTTTTGAAGTGGACTGGAAACAAACAATGGCTACGATCATTTTCATGTTACTTTTTTTTATCGTTACAAATATTTCCGCTGATAATCCTAAATTCAAGAACAAATCGTTTTGTGAATGCTCAGAAAATCATATAAATAGACATGATTTTTACATTTCAAAGAAAGGTGTGAAGTTTGGAATAACCGTGAAAACATGGTCAAAGGTTCAGGTACATACTTAGTAACTTTTCTATATTTATTTATATTCATTTAAATACAAATTTCATTCTAGACATGATATGTTTTACGTAATATAACAAATAAAATTTATATTTTCTTTAAATACATTAAATTACAATTTAACAGATCAAATGTGAAGATAATAATTGGAACGATTTTACTTTTACGAGAATACCAAAAAGCGATGAAGTCGATTTAGTGAAGTTTGAAAATTGTTCGCTACCAGAAGAAACTTCATTAAAAAATATTGTACTAAAATTAGGAATAATTGAAAAAAATAGACTAAGCTTTCAGTCTTATAAAAATCTAAGCAATAGTCTAAAAAAGGAACACTTT
>NW_015149266.1:0-12567 GCF_001465965.1 Polistes dominula | reverse complement strand
GGGTGGCCATTTCACAGGTCCGTGTGTTCCAATCCATTTATTTGGAAACGTGTTATTCAAGAAATTTAACATTGCTTTGCAATTATGAGGTGGAGCACCGTCTTGTTTATAATAAAAATCTTCAACATTGGATAATGGCAATTCTTTCCAGTAATTTCGAAAATGTTCATCCAAAAATGTTAAATATCTGGCACCATTTAGTGTTCCGTCATAAAAATAGGGTCCCAAGATTGTGTTATCAATTATACCACATTAGACATTAGTACGAAATTGTATTTAGAAATTTGTTACCCTTTTTGACTGTRGATTTTCAGTATTCCATAGATTGGTATTATAGTGATTAGGAGTCATATTATTATTAAAACTCGATTCATCAGTCCAAAGTATTTCTTTATAGAATTTGCAGTCGTTTCTATTATTCGTAAGTAGCCAATTACTAAATTCTGCACGCCGCGTTAAATCATTTTCTCTCAATTCCTGTATTATGTTGTATTTGAAAGATTTCATTTGGTATCACTCTATTCGGAAATTCTTCTTGATACTTTAACTTGCTTAGTCTTTTATTTTTATCGCACTCGTAATAATTATGTACCATATCTGATTTCTCTTCTTTCGAATAAAGATACATCGCACTAAGTATCTGCAAACTCTCTGTGAAATAATACTGAAAWAATCCTGTAAATCTTATAATAGAAGTAAGCATTAGCACCGACCTTACATTAGTTATAAACATTGAACAGAAAATGTAAATATACCAATAAGACATCTTGGTATGTACAGTAATTTTAATTTTTAACCTAGAATGAGTCTCAAGGTCATGATATGGTACATCGTTGAATTCGTTTTGATACAAGCTTTCACGTGATATAAAAAAACATATACAACCCTACTTAAAAAACTGAAGGTTACTTTCATTTTTGAAAAAATAATACAAATTTAAAATAAAAATTGTGTGCAGATCACACGTGTTAGAAGTGAAACCTTCAAAAATCTAAGTTTCCAGAGAATCAGACAAATGAACAGTTTTAAGAGTAAGATAATTGTAGAATTTATTTATTATAATATTATTACTATATATAATAAGGGTCACCGGTATGATTAGTGGGTAAAAAAGCCGATCAAAACTACACTTTTCCAAATTCAAGCAATAAAAACGGAATGCTGARTGCGATAGTTATAAATAGTCACCAAAATGGTAGGATGTTTATCAAAGGAAATATAATTCGTYAGAAATTAGGTAAAAATAAATAATCCAGTTTGAAACTCAGGTATAAAATTTTTTTTGTTAGTATGGTTGTCTATTTCCCGTTTTCATCAACATTCTTGCGCTATATAACAAGCATTTTAGGATAGATGAAATAAAGACGTTACGAAAAACATATGGAAAATACTGCTGGACTGAACGAAGGTTCTGGTAAAATGCAATGAAAGATCTAATAAAGATATTCTCTAGAAATGTTTTTTCAACTCTGTAGCCTATCACACTTCGAGATCATTATTATTAATAACATATCTCGTCCTTATTCTTTGGACCACAAAACTATCTTTTYAAATACTCTGTCTAAATAAAGATCTGAACAACGAAAAATCTAAAAAATGCATTGAATCGTATCGCTCGCTCAGCTTATCGAACTGTGTACACTACGAGTCTCAAATTTAGGCCCCGTGGTAAGCTCCACCAATACACGCTGGGCGTTCAACATCTTAAAAATGTTTTTATTTTATTGAAAAATTAGTATAAGTTTCTTAAATATGCAATATCACAATTTATAATATAATTTTCATATATGCATGGGTCAGTACATCTCTTTGGATATTTTTCATAAAAACATATAAAAATCAAGTTTAATGGACATATTTTGTCGTTATGCATTAAATATATTTTATAAAGAAGCAAAATAAAAATATAACAGTAATTTACTTGCTTTTGAATGGAATTTGTCAGCTGTTCCTCATTTATTCCACAGTATTCTCTAATTCTTTTTCTCTGATGTATCTGGTAATCCTTTTTTTTTTTTAATATTTCAGACAATACAATTATTATATATTCTATGTACTTCATAATTATTTAATATAATTTTTTGCGAAATAAAGAAATTAATACTAATTTTTCAATAAAATAGAAACATTTTTAAATAGAAAAGTTATTACACGTTGTAAAAAAAAACTATAGGCATGAATATTATTGCATCAATAATAAAGATAATAAATGTAGATCGAATTTCAACAGACCTTCTCTTTTTTTTATAATGCTTTTCTCATGAAAAGGAACCGACCTTGGGGTATAGGTAACTGACAAAAACTAATATTTTTAAAATTCTATCTATCAAGATGGAATGCTGAATACGATAGCCATAGATAGATTCGAAAAATGTAGAATATTTGTCGACAGAAAGGTACGTCGTCCTAATCCAAGTAACTGTAATATATATTTTTTTGAATCTCAGGTACATGAATTTTTTTTCTCTTACACTTTTCACGCTTTCTGTGAATTTGATATATCTTTATCATGGATTAGCATAAACAATTATTTCTTTTTGTGTWGCAACTAATAACTGTAGATGCTGTTAAAGAAGGGAACAATTGTGGTCGTATTTTTTTCGTTTCATCGGCTTTTGAATTACAACGATTATAAAATCTATTTTTATTTTCGTTGTTTTACTTTAWAATATTAAAAATTTGTTTAAAAATTTATTTTCTATATTTTTTTTCAATATTTGTAAAATAAGTTATATTATTTTTTTCTTATTGGAAATATAAAGTAAATAAGGTTTTACGTTTTTGTCACGTTTCTAGTTTCTTCTATTCAAAAACTTTTCTATTTTATTGGAAAATTAGTATAAGTTTCCTAAATACGCAAACATTTTAATTAAAAAACATGTCTTTGGATATTTATAAGAAAAGTATTCTACAATGTTGTTTATTTTTTTCCCTCTGATTTATCTAATGATCATTTCTTTTTTTTTTTTTTGTAAAATATTGCAGACAATACAATTATTATATTTTATATAATTCATAATTGTGATATGGAGAGAGAAAGAGCGTGAAAGTGAGCGGAGGAGAAATAGGGTGGAAGTGAGTGAATAGAGCAGTGGAGGAGATAGGGAAGGTCAGAGCAGGTAGAAGGAAAGTCAAAGGGAGCAGGAGGCAGAGTGAGATAGGGGGAATTTGTGAGAGAGAAGAAGAAAAAGGTGAGAAAGGGAAGCAGGTGGAAGCGAGGTTAGGAGGTTGTGGCGACGACAGCGACATCGGTGGAAGAGAGTGGAATCAGGTTGGAGGAAAGATACGGTGAGGCAGGAAACAGGCAAGCGGATGAGTGAAGAGAAGGGGATAGGAGGTGAGAAGAAGAGAGGGAGGAAGACAAACGCGGAAAGGATGGTTAGAACGRGAAGTGAGAGCCGGGGGAGAACTGCGGGAGTGAAGGAAATGTGGATGAGAAAGAGAGAGATGGAGGATGAAGAGGAAGAGAGAGCGTTTAGGAGAAGCCAGAGGATAACTAGGTCGCCGGGGAGGGGTGAGGAAGGAAGAGGTGGAAGATGATCAAGAGGAGCGGATAAGGGAGATGGGAAGAAGGGAAGTAAGAGTGGAGCTGGACAAAGAATGGATGGAGGAGGTGAAGAATATAGTAAAGAAAGAGATTAGTGGGGTGGAAAAGGAGCTAGAAAGAGGGAGAAGRGAGATAGTAGAGAAGGAAGCGAAATGGAGGGAGGAGATGGAAGAGAAAGAAGCGAAATGGAGGGAGTGATAAGGAGAGGTTCTGCGAAAGAAACGGCGGAGAGGTTGCTGGATAGAATAGGGGCAGGAGTGAAGGTAGAGGAGGTGGAGGAGATAGGAAGGAGAAGGAGGGAAGGGGAGGAGACAGTTCTGAAGGTGTAGCTAAGGAATGTGGAGGAGAAAAGGGAAGTGATGTGGAAAAAGAGCAAACTCCAAGGAAGGGGGGAGCTATTAGGGGATGATTTGACGTGGAAAGAGAGGAAGATGCAATGGATGCTTAGGGAGGTGGGGAGTAGGGAGGCAAGGAAAGGGAGGAGGGTAAGAGTAGAGTATGGGAAGATATTCGTAGATGGAAAGATATGGGTATGGGACGAAGAAAAAGAGGAGTTGAAAACTGGCAGAGAGGGGGGGGTATGAGGAAATAGAAGGTGAGAGGGAGGAAAAGCAGGGAGAAGAGAAAGGTGGGGAACGAAAGATGGGAAAAAACTAGTGGAATGGGGGGGGAATTGAAAGATAGGGTCCTGGAATGTAGCAGGATTAATGAATAAGGATAAGGATTTTTGGAGGGTAATAGAAAAGTGGGAAGTAATTGTTTTAATCGAGACATRRATGRAGGAAAAAAGCTGGGAGAAGGTAAGGAGAAGATTGCCGGGGGGATATGTTTGGACGGTGCAAGGGGCGAAGAGGAGATATAAGGGGTAGAGGGATAGGGGGAATGGTCGTRGGGGTGAGGAAGGCGATGGCGGAGGAGGGGGAGGGTGACAAAGAGGAAGAAGAGGAGGGAATCATGGTGAGGAGGGTAAAGGCAGGGGGAGAGGTTTGGACGGTGGTAGCTGTATATGTGAATAGAGATATGGAAAGGAAATTGGGGAAGATAAGGGGATGAATGGAGTTGCAGGGGCAGGAGGGGAAGGTAATTATAGGAGGTGATTTTAATGCGAGGACAGGTGAGACAGAAGGGAGAGAGGGAGGAGAGGAAGGGGAAGAGGGGAGAGGTAGAAGGTCCAAGGATAAGGTGTTGAATAGGGAGGGGCGGTTGTTAACGAGTATGATGGGAGAGGTTGGYTGGGAGATTTTGAATGGAGGTATTGAGGGGGATGAGGAGGGAGAGTTTACATATACAGGGGGGGGGAAACAGGCACGGTGATTGACTACGTKTTAGGGGATAGAAGTAAGAGGAGTGGGATAGAGAGGGTAGTAGTGGGTGATAGGATAGACTCGGATCATCATCCGTTGATAGTGACCATGAAGAAAGGAAGGAGGGGCAGTAGAATGAAGAAGAGTGGAGGAAAGGGAGGGAAAAGAGGCWAATGGTCGGAGGAGATGAAGAAGGAGTATCAAAAGGGAATAAGTGAGGTARGAATAAAGAAGGTCGGAGTGAARGAGATAGTGAAGGAGATGACAGAGAAGGTGAAAAGAGAAATGGTGAGGAGTGAGGAGAAAGGAGGAAGAATGGAAGGGAGAAGGAAGRAGGGATGGTGGGACGATGAGTGCAGGGGGATGAAAAGCGAAACGAGGAGGATATTAAGGGAGTGGAGGAGGGGGAGAGGAACAAGAGAARAGTACGGGAAAAGGAAGGCAGAGTACAAGCAGCTGTGTGAAAGAAAAAAGGAGGAGGAGAGAGACAGGGTGATGAGAGAGATAGGGGAGGCGAGGACGGAACAAGAAGTTTGGGAGATAGTGAACAGAGGAAAAGCTAGGAGGAAGAAGGTGAGCGAGAACATAAGGAAAGGGGAGTGGAGAGAGCACTTCATGAGGTTGCTGGGTGGGACGGAGGAAAGAGTCGTAATGGATACAGGGAGGGGGAGGGGAGAAGATGAAGAAGAGGAGATAAGTATGGAAGAGATGGAAAGGGTAGTAGGGAAGCTAGAGGAAGAAAAAGCAGCGGGAATAGATGTAATTCCTAACGAGGCCTGGAAGTTTGGAGGAAGAAAGGGGCTGGAGATGATTAGGGCGGTCTGCAATGGAGTGTGGAGAGTGGAGGGCTGGCCGGAGGAGTGGAAGGAGGGCCTAATAATACCGATAGTGAAGAGAGGAGAAGGGGAGAAGGTGACGGATTATAGAGGGATAACACTCATGCCGTCTCTGTACAAAGTGTACGCAGCAGTTCTAGCAGGCAGGATAGAGGAGGAGGTGGAGAGGAAGGAGCTGGTGCCGCAGAACCAGACAGGATTTAGGAGAGGCCTTGGAACAATAGATAACATATTTGTATTGAATAATCTGGTGGGAAGACAGGGGAAGAGAGAGAGAGGAAAGCTGATGCCGGCGTTCCTAGACTTTAAGGCGGTTTTTGATTCGGTGGATCGGGAGTTGCTGCTGCGTGGGGTGGAGAAGAGAGGGATAAGAGAAGGGCTCAGAGAAAGGGTGAAGGAAGTGCTGAATAAAACGGCGAGTAGGGTGAAGGCAGGGGGGGAGGAGGGTGATAGATTCTGGACGGCAAGAGGGGTCAGGCAGGGATGCCCAATGAGCCCGATGCTCTTTAACCTCCTGATTGCAGACTTAGAGGAGGAGCTGTTGAAAGGAAGATGGGGTGGGGTAAAGATGAGAGGGAGGAGGATTTGCTCACTGGCGTATGCAGATGATGTGGTGTTGTTGGCGGAAAGGAAGGAGGAGATGGAGAGCATGCTGAGGAGAATGGAGGGATACTGTGATAAGAAGAAATTGGAGGTCAGTGTGGAGAAAACAAAGATTGTGAGATTTAGGAGAGGAGGGGGAAGAAATAGAGAGATTGATTGGAACTGGAAGGGGAAGAGAATAGAGGAGGTGAAGGAATTTAGATATCTGGGCTATGTGTTCAGGAAGAATGGAGATCAAGATGCACACGTGAAGGAGAGGGTGAAGAAGGCAGGGGTTGCTATGAGGCAGATTTTGGGATTGGGGAAGAGGATATTCGGCAAGGATTGGGTGAGGAGGCTGTGGCTTTTTGACAAGCTAGTGTGGACGGTTTTGAGTTATGGAGCGGAAATATGGGGGTGGGAGGAGAGGAAGGAGATCGAGGGGGTGCAGGAAAGATTTTTACAGTGGATTATGGGAGTAGACTGGAGGATACCAGGGTATATGGTAAGAGAGGAAGGGAAGAGAGACAAATTGGAAATAAAGGCGGCGAAGAGAGCATGGAAGTACGAGGAGAAATTAAGGAGAGGAGAGGGAAGTGAGCTGGCGAGAGAGTGTTGGAAGGAGGCGCAGGAGATAGAAAGAAAGGAAAAAGTACAGAAGTCAAAGTGGGAGGTAGAGAGGATAAAGTTTAAAGAGAGGATAGCGCAGGACGGGGTGGAGGTGGTGAAAAGGTGGGAGGAGATTGAGAGGGAGGAAAGAAGRCGACAGGAGATTGAGAGATGGGAGAAGATACTGGAGTCCAAATACAACATGTGGTACAAGACGGGGGTAGCGGAGGGTTTGCCAGGATATTGGGTAGGAAAGTGGAGTGAAGAGAGAAAAAGAAGAGTGGCGAGATTTAGATTGGGGAATGAGATGAGGGAAGGGAGATACTGGGAAGAGGAGGAGAAGAAAWAATGTAGGGTGTGTGGTTGGGAGAGAGAGACATGGGAGCATGTGTTGGAGGGCTGCAGTAGAGCTGTTGGAGAGGAGGCCGGGAGAGGAGTGGAAGAGAGGATCAAGGAAATTTTGGATGAGAGTGGAATGGGGGAGGAGTGGATGAAGAGGATTGGGAGTATGAGAGAGAAGAAGGAGAAGCAAGGAGGGGAATAAGGGAGGAAGAAGTGGTGGTTTGGAACGGGAGAAGGGGGAAGGGAAGAAGAGGAAGTGAGGGAGAGGGTAGTGTTAAGTTAGGTTAAGGAGATAATT
Organism: Polistes dominula; assembly: GCF_001465965.1. Next base: position 5,049 of record NW_015149266.1, on the reverse strand, counting down.
GTTAAAGGAGTGTAACCCTTCGGGGACGCAGTAAATATTATCTATCTATATTTCATAATTGTTAATTATAATATTTGCGAAATAAATAAATAAATTAATAATATTAATTTTTCAATAAAATAGAAATATTGTTAAATAGAAAAGAAATGACACGTTTGGTAAAATAAAAACAGACCACGCACCGCACCTTCTTTCTTTATTTCGACCGACGRTTCGTTTGGACCTTATACTTTTTTCTCATACCTACGTGCTTTTCTCTGTTTATTCTTCTACCCTTCTATCGCTCCTACCTACAAACATTTCGAGTATCGAAAGAATACGTGTCCACGCTTTGTAGTATGCAATCGCACACAAACGCACACATATACAACCAGGAGCGATAACTACGAAGSATAGCATAAAGAAGACACAGAGAATAGGAAAAACTGTATAGCCATATTCCGTCTCTCTCTCGCAGCCTTAATYCTATATGTTTGTCTCTTTTTCTCTCGTTATTTAGTAWAGCAGYYGTTACATAGCTGCGTTTCCGTTTATTTACTTTTCAGATCACTCCCATTCTAAAGAAGTTTTTACTTCAAAAATTATATGCGTCATTACATTGCTTATAAAAAACAGTATCAATTTCTCCAATTTCAATTTTTTCAAATTTATACCAATTACGAGATAAATGCTGACTAGTAAATCTATGAACACCCTGTATATGGTATCAAAATTATAGTAAATAAATACTACAATTATCTTACTTTTTATACTGTGCATTCGTCTCATCTCTTAATTTTTTGAAAGTTTCACTTCTAACCAGTGAAGTCAGATCGTAGAACATTTCTACCCCTTCTCTTGAGCCCAGCACGCCCCCCACGCAACGAAATTTTACGTGCCGGTGTGTCGGAAAACCGAAAGAAGTCGAGGGAAGCCGAGGGAAGCCGAGGTTAGCTGCGCAACAGTGGAGAAATAATACCCCCACCACGCGYYGCGGAGAAATCATCATGGACATAATACACATTGATTTACACATTATTTTACACAATGTTTAAATGTGCTGGGCTCGAAAGAAGGGGTAGAAATGTTCTACGATCTGACTTCATTGCTTCTAACACGTGTGATCTGCATACATGATATTTTATATTTAAAATGTAAGCGATCATTAATGATCCGTCTTGTAATTGTGGTTACCAACAACAAACTCTTGATCACATACTTTGGCAATGTCCTCTATACAAAAAAACAACGCAATAAATTTAAAAGAAAACTTCACAAAATAAAGCTAACCCAACCACTTGCATCTTTCGTTCTGCTCCATACTCTTACAAAATATATTTGTAATATTTTTTGTGCTTTTCTGGAAGACTGTAATTTAAACTTATAAGCATACGACTATATAATAATGCACATATATGTTTAAGTTAATATTTCTAATGTACACATTTTCTTTTTTCAATACACTACGCAAAATTATCTCTSTTTAGAGATTAAAATTGCTTATATAAGTCCAGTCAAAATAGCCATGAAATCGGGTTATTGGCCTATACGGCTTAAAAGATATGGAAATAATCAAAAAAATGCGTACAAAACTGTGGGCAAAGTAAAAAAGTTCTCAACCACCGGGAAAGGGGTGAAAAAAATTAAAAACTACCCCGAAATACGATTTTTGGATTATATGTTAAAAATATCAAAAAAAGTTTAAATAAAAGTTGTAGAGCATAAAATTTTAGGCCTATCTCTCTTAAACCATTTTTCCCCTAAAACGCAACTWTTCACCCCTACGACGGTTCAAAGTACTAAAAAAAATGAAGATTCAATAAAAAATACAAAAATTGGACTTTAAAAATTTTTGTTTTAATTACCTTTAAAAAATTACAAAGAACAATCGTAGGAAAAAAAAATTTTTTTTCATCCCTTCTATTAAAAATCAAGGGGTGAAAACGGTTTTTGCTCGATATTTCACTTAARACGGGTTATTTAAAAAAATTTTCTATTTCATATGAATTTTTWATTTATTTTTTAAATTTTGGTGTTGGATTTATATTTATAGATATTTACCTGCAGGAAATATCCCAATTTAAAGACAGGTAATTAGTCCCTTAGTCCTACACCTTTGTAGAAAGAAACAGAAAATGAAGCTATCTTGCTCTTACTCATTGTGACATAGGTCGCCATGGCACGCATGCGCAAACTCTTAGCTTACATGCGTGCAACATTTTCTTTGTAAGCGATTTTCTGTTCTTTGTGTTCTCTTTCTTATAACAATTGGAAAACCGTTGACGGTTGCTAAGGAGATAACTATTGATGGTTGCTAGGGAGAAAACCATTGGCGATAACAATTGAAAGCGGTGGGAGTCCGAGTTTTTCCGATTTTTGCTCCCACCTCCACCACCAGTTGGTACTGATGGCCAACAAGAATAATATGTTCCCTTTCTCTCTCCAAAAGGGCGTAGGTTACTTATAATTATCGTATACGTAACATAATTTGAAGCATTGTACGATCGTACATCCAACTTTGATTATGTGACAAAAATGTACAATAATTTGAGTTTTGTACGATAATTGGATAATTTATGTCTTGATTATGTTGATTATGTTGATTATGTTGATTATGTTGACTATGTTTCGAATTGCAGCGCCTCCTATCGCCCTACACACTTTTATCTATGTATCGTTGAATCGAAAAAGTCGCGATATCTACTATATATCGAGCTTCGAGCTGCTTAAATGCTGACAACAAGACTAAAAAAAAAAGGTTATCGAGTCGCAAAATCATACTTTTTTTGCAATTTTACATTAATTTACATTAAAAAAAATATCTGGAAATCCGGAAAATCTTTGCTAACCTAGTTAAATACTTGAGATTGAAACTTTTTCTCTGTGCGTACGACAATTTTACTAAGAACCCGATAATTTTACGGCACTGTGTCGATCAGACAAGCAAAAGTTTCTGGGATCTCTGCTGGTTGAGCAGTTGTCCTCTGTCGAATGAGTTGTTAAGCTTCGTATGTAAGTAAATCTGCGTCTGTAATTCTTTGTATATTTGTATTTCTATCAGTTATTAGTTATATTTTATTTTTCTGTATCCATTATTATTTAAATTGCTTATTTAATTAGCAACTATTCGATATTAAAAAATATGTTTAAATTAAAGCAGGAAATTTATTTTAGTTACGACTGTTTGACATTTCTGGGAAGTTCAAATGGACGACAAAATTCTGGACAACAAAAAACACGCTACGATTKKGTGAGAGAAAGAGAGAGAGGGGGGTAAGTTYTAATTATTAAATAAWTWATTATTACTAATAAATTATATTTATTTAACTTTTATCTTATATATAATATCTCCTGTATAACGAATGAAATCAAAAGCTCCAGCAGAATTTATTTATATTCGCTGTAGATTCATCAAACAAAAGTAGATCAAAATTGGTGAGGACCACTTCTTGAATGATTAAAAGATTGCTTCGATAACTAAAATTTATTAATTGAAGAGGAAATGTTTGTAAAGGATAATAATTTATCATTATTTCAGGTAAACGTAGCTGCTGACTTTTAAGCGAACATAAATATGTCTTTATTACTAATGAAAAGGATTAGAAATGCAAATTTTGTTAAATTTCAAAACAAAAATTTAAAAAATGAAAGCGATCATGAAAATATCTATAATTTTAATCGAAAAAGTATTATTACAATTCCTGAAGATAAACGAATTATACATTTTTTTAATTGGAGAGTTATGTTAAATGAARAATATCACTTGATTTATACTGGAACCTCAAATTGGTAATTTAAAGAAATTAATTTATTTTAAAATAACTTGTAATTTCTTTCTCATTTATTTTTTTTTATATTTATTTTACATAGTGGAAACTTTATATACAGTCAGCCCATAAATAAAAGATTGACTGCCACAAAAGTTGAATCAATGTTTAATAGTATATATCATCTCAATGGAAAACTTGCAGATTGTTGGGAGGGTAAGATTTGGAAACTTTTTGAAAATTTTTGGCTAAAATGATAATTTAATTKTAATAGATGTTATTGTTTTATTTTAAAATTACCGATTTTTATTCGATTTAAATTTCAAAATGGTTTTTCCGAGGATTGGAAAAATGTAACAGATTCTTGGAAAGTATTGGTTAAGCGAGGTTTCTACAATGATTTTCATCAGTATACATTGAAATGTATGAAAAAAGCACGAACACCAAATGCCTTTGAATTCAAAGTACATTTTTGTTCTTTTTGTTGTCAAAAATGCAATAGCCCGATTCTAGAAGTTAAGAAAAATAGTAATTTATACAATAAAACTTATCTACCAAATTCAAAAGACTTACTTTCTTCTAATGTAATACACAATAAATATAATATCAATAATAATAATTTAGATAAGAAAAACCTAACAAAATATAAAAATATAAATGATAATCAATCGAGTCATTTTCTAAAAAAAAAGAAAAGTAACATTTTAGATGATAAACAGAATGCAATTGTTTCGAATCTGTTAAACAAAGATGTGCCTATAAAACATATTTTAAAATTATTAGAAATTTTGAATTTTGATAAAAATATTTTGTTGTCTAAACTAGAATGTAATGTTGCCAATAGCACCCAAGTACAAAATAACGAAATGATAAATATCTATGGAAGATCTAATGATGTGCCGCTACTAACAAAATCATCTAATTGCGCTAGGAGCAACGTAGGTAAATTGCATAGAACTTTAAAGATAGCTGTAAGAGAAGAACAAATACTAGCAACAGATTAAAAGAGATAAATAATATGCCTTTACAACGATCAGATAAAGGAGATGCTGAAAGATTTGAATTCGTATCTGACATGATATTGTCAAATAGAAAAATATTAGTGAAACGATGTAAAAATCAGCAAGGAAGAGAAAAACTATTTTGTAATCTTATTTCTACAAGCTCTAGAGAATTCGAAGATTTCTCAGAATTTGTAGCAGATACAAACGAGAAAAATGAGGAAAATATGAAGTATCATACTAAAAGATTCAATAAAAGAAAAAGTGATAGTTCTTCTAATAATTCTAATTCTAGCATAGAG
>NW_015149265.1:0-20661 GCF_001465965.1 Polistes dominula | reverse complement strand
TTGATAAGAATAAAAATTTATATTACTTTTTGATCACACCTTGTACCTTGCCGATAACACACGACTGGACATAGCTGCAAGCGTAACTGTTTTAAGTCAATACAACAAGACGCCTAGTATGGAAGATTGAAATGAAGTGAAAAGGATCTCTCGCTACCTGAACGAAACAAAAGGCGCCGAGCTACGTTTAGGAAACGGGGACGTCACAGCAACACTTATCGACTATGCGAATGCGGACTGGGCAAAAAATCGTATTGATAAAAATTCTTTAACAGATAATTATTTCAATATTTCAGATCACCGGTCAGTTTGCTTGCTAAAAGCAATCATGTTTGTCAACATCATCGAAGGAGGCCGAGTGCATTCCTCTTAAAGAAGACACTCAAGAAAAAATGTGGATCCCTCGCTTAATTAAGGATTTTGACGGAAAACAACAAAACAAAACTTGGATCTACAAGGACAATCAAAGCTGTTTCAAACTTTTGATCATAAAAGATTTAATCATCGGACAAAACATATTGATACGAAGTATCATTTCGTCAAGTATATCAAAGAAAAGGAACTGATTGATTACAAGTATTGCCCCACAGTAAAAATGATAGCTAATATGTTTACTAAGCAATTAGGAAAGATTAAATTAAGGGTTTTGCGGAAATTTGGGGATTGATAAATGATTAAGTCATCGGTGTGTGCATCGTTAAAGAAGAATGCTGAGAAAAATACATATTCTCTTTGTCGACAACAACACACACACACACACGTATACACAAGCGGTTAGCAGATTAAACTGGCCAATATAAGAAACAATAAGGGCGGTTCTTTGTATCGGTCGAATTTTCTGACAGACAATAGGAAGAAGTAGGAAACGGACGGAAGTATCTGTATTTGATCGACCACATCACAAATAACCGCTGACCAATGCACAACGTTTTTTCCATCATCGTATAACAATGTATTTTACACACGTTATTAAAACAATTAAGAGAACATTATTTATATTTAAGTAAAAATTACTTTATTACACTATTTTAATTCAGTGACAATATTATACAGATTAATGGCCACGCATCTTTATCATCTCTCGTTTAAAACAAATCATGAAATTAAATGCAACAACAGCTTCTTCATCGGTACTGTTGCCTAAAAGAAATAAAATTTTATCAAGTTACATATTGTCTATAAAATTGTCAAATAAATGATTAGACAACGAGTTTTACATTTTACATGCCATAAAGTGTGTGAATAGAAAAATAGAAAAATTATATTAATTAATTAATTACCTGTTTCAGAGCATTTTCGAATCGTAGTAGCTATTGGAAGAGGAATGGGTTCATTTGTGCGTTTTAGTCGATTCATTAATCGAAATAATTCATTTGGAAGAAATTTGGAATCACGGAACTGTAATTACAATATATCCGTGTAATAGAAAATAATATAAATTTATATCTAAGTAATTATATTACAATATTTACCACGCCATGTATTTTAAATATGCACGCTGTGACAGTTCCTACTTTTTTTACCATTTCTGGCGGATAGTTAATCGTATCTTCATCGAAAGCTGCTTCATTTAGTTCCAGAAAGGTTTCTAATTTAATTCAAATATTAAAAAGTCTTTTGATTTCATATAAAAAAAACAAACAATTATTAATAAACAACATTTCTCTTACCTAAATCTACGCGTCCTTTATTTAAACATAATTGGAAATCCTTTCCTGATAAACCTATATCCATTGCCATTGCTGAAACTCTATCATCTGGAATAGCTGCTTGCTGAAACAAGTTTTTTTAAAGTAGATTTATTTAAAAACATTATTGATTAATTTTGAATATATATATTTACTGCATAAGCAAATATTAGAAAAAAAGCACAGAACAGGATACTCTTCATGATATCTAACAGTCTTCTAACAATACGTTTTGGTATAGAACAATATGCATATACTTTGATTAATGTTTTACTAGTTAATGATGATTTACTAACGTATTCTAAGCTTATATACTCCCTATAGATACGCAAACAGTCAAAGGTCGTAACATAAGACTCTAAAGTGATATTAAAAACTTTACATTGTGAGATATCAAAAAGATCAAGAAAGCACGTTGTTTTGTTTGATAGATATATGCGAACTTATAAGTTTTAAGAAATGTTAGTAATCTATTTGAAATGAAAACATTTCTTGGGAAAGAGAAATTTTGTAGTTTTTCTAAGCGCATACAACGAATAAATGTGCGAAAATAAAAGGTCGTTAAAGTTGATCTGTGCAAAAACAAATATATTTGATAAAAATTATTTTTAAGAAAAAACATTGATCAAAGTTTCTATTTTTTTTGTTTCATATAAATAAATCTTAAACAGAAAGATAAAATTTACAAAATAATCATTTTCAACAAATATAACTAATTTATAAAAAATAAAATTAGAATAATTCATCTGATTTCTCACAACTAAAAAAATAAAACTAAGTACATTCATAATTTGTAAAATTGCTGGAATTGATATCTAAAATACAAAGCAAAATTAAGTAAAAAAAAAATTAAAATAATGCTTTCTTCTGAAAATTAAAATACTGAATTTCGCGACATTCATACAATGATTTTAATAATTTTAATGTTTATTAGAAAGCTAATATAATGGGTTAAGTTTTTATTGCAACATTTATTTTAATTAGTATATAACAGTTATTTGACTAGAGTTTGATTATAAGTCAAGAATATAAGTGTATTAATTCACGGTTTTCTTTTCAAATTATGCAGTATACTTACATTTTAACTAGCTGTTAAAATAGAAAAATTAGTATATATTGCATGTGTGCATATTTTCTGAAACGTCAAAAAATTTTACTATCAGTGTTCTTTCATTCAAATATAGATAATTATGTCAAGAAGTATTAAATCATTTTTATTTATTTATTATATATAAATAAAATAGAAAATACGAATTTAATTTTGAAAGAATATGTTTTTATTTATATATAATGACCAAAATATAGTTATTTCTTTTAACAGATAAGTTTTGCATATAGTTCTTGAACCTTGAACTATTTATTGGTAATAGGTGTGATAGCGTACAAGACGATATGCGGCCCTTGCCATGCAAATAGAGGATTGCGTATTAATTATTATTAGTGCGCAAATCTGACGCATCTATGCTTCTTTTATTAGGCTACATTTCGTTTGTTCTTAGTTTATATTGATCGTCGCTGAAGCAATACGTTGAAAATATCGTTTACTTTGTTTCTATATACTACAGCGTTTAACCTGCTAATATAGGTTATATGAAAAGAATATTGTTTTTTTAGTAGCTAATATTCTTTTAACTCAATTATCTTTCTATTTTAAAAATGTTTAGACTGTTTATATATTCTGCCTTGTAAATGCACACAGATACCTAGGTAATACCAAACTTGTTACAAGTCCAGACAAAGGAGAAACTTTTAGGGCAAGGCTAGCAACCTACCCTCAGTAAAAATAAACCTGCTTCCATAACTAGCAAATAATCATCAAAATGGATGAAAAACATCCATGACGATACGACGAGCTATATAGGAAAATGTAAAAAATGGAGAATAAAATAAAAAAGCGAAAAATAGAATGATGGAACAAAAAATCCATAAACAATAAAGATCAAGAAATAGTGTAAAAAATAAGAAAAAAACCAAAAAGATATTTGTGATCTTACCAAAACGATTAAAAAAAATCATGTGTGCAGATCACACTTGTTAGAAGTAAAACCTTCCAAAAACTAATTTTTCAGAGAATAATACGAATGCACAGTAGCAAGAGTAAGAAAATTGTAGGATTTATTTTATATAATATTATTACCATATATAGCAAAGGGCACTGGTATGATCTCTGAGTAGAATAGATGATAACAACTACACTTTCCCAAAATCAAACAATAAAAATGGAATGCTGAATGCGATAGTTATAGATAGAAATAGGAATTGTAGAATGTTTGTTGACGAAAAGATAAGCCGACCTAATCTAAGTAAATATTACATATACTTTTATATAACTCAGTTAAATGATAGTCTTTCTGTAAATTAAAGATATCTTTATAATAAATTAAAACACATAAGTATTTATTGGTGTTGCAACTAATACCTTTAGGTGCTTGAAAAAGAACAGAACAATTTTGGTCGTAATTTTTTCGTTTCATCGGGTTTTGAATTTGGAATATTTTTAAATCTATTTTTCATTTCAGTTGTTTTATTTTATAATTTTTAAAATTGAAAAAAACTTTTTTAAATATATTTTTAAAATAAGTTATATTATTGTATTTTTATTGGAAATATAATAGCAAAAAAGGACTATTTTTTGTGTTACGCGCCTGTCCAGTTTCTTCTGTTTAAAATCTTTTCTATTTTATTGAAAAATTAGTATTAAATACTTTATTTCGCAAATATTATAATAAATAAATATGAAATGCATAGAATATATAATAATTGAATTGTCTGAAATATTTAAAAAAAAATAAGAATTGCAAGATACATGAGAGAAAAAGAATTAGAGAACACTGTAGAATACATTAGGAGCAGCTGGCAAATTTCATTCAGAAGCAAGAAAATTACTGTCACATTTTAAGTCGCATATAAGAAAATTATATTATTAATTGTAATATTTGCGTATTTTAGAAACTTATACTAATTTTTCAATAAAATAAAAAGATTTTTAAGATGTTGAACGCCCAGCGTGAATCGGTGGAGCTTACCACGGAGCTGAAATTTGAGACTCGTAGTGTACACAGTTCGATAAGCTGAGAGAGCGATACGATTCAATGCATTTTTTAGATTTTTCGTTGTTCAGATCTTTATTTAGACAAGAGTATTTAGAAAGATAAGTTTGTGGTCCAAAGAATAAGGACGAGATATTTTATAAATAATAAGGGTCTCGAAGTGTGCTACAGAGTTGATAAATCATTTCTAGAGAATATCTTTATTAGATCTTTCATTGCATTTTACCAGAACCTTCGTTCAGTCTAGCAGTATTTTCCATATGTTTTTCGTAACGTTTTTATTTCATCTATCCTAAAATGTTTATTATATAGCGCAAGAATGTAGATGAAAACGGGAAATTGAAAACCATACTAACAAAAAAAATTTTATACCTGAATTTCAAAAAAAAGATAATTCGTATTTACTTAGTTTCGGACGAATTATATTTCCTTTGATAAACATCCTACCATTTTGGTGTCTATTTATAACTATCGCATTCAGCATTCAATTTTTATTGCTTTAATTGGGAAAATGTACTTTTTATTAGCTATTCATCCAGAGATCATACCGGTGATCTTTATTATACGTGGTAATAATATTATAATAAATAAATCCTACAATTATCTTATATACTCTTGAAACTGTGCATTTGTCTCATTCTCTCGAAACTTAGATTTTTGAAGGTTTCACTTCTAACACGTGTGATCTGCACACATGTTTTTTTATTTATTCCTAAATTGACCTTAATGAACCTTTTTTTAAAAAAAACTATTCGTTGTATGCGTTTATAAAAATTACAAGATTTCTTTTTTCCAGAAAAAATGTTTTCATTTCAAATAGTTTACAAACATTTCTGCAAACTTATACGTTCACATTTACTTATCATTCGAAACAATGTTCTTTCTTGAGTTTTTTGATATCTTTGGATGTCACGTTTTTAAATATCACTTTAGAGTTTTATCTTACGACCTTCGACTGTGTGCGTATCTATAGAGAGCATATTAGCTTATAATACGGTAGTAAATCGTCTATAACTAGTAAGATTTGAATTAAATTCTTTTTATGTTGTCTTTAAATGACAATTTAACTAAAACCCTTTAAAAAAAAACACTTTTCTTCGATTTCATTCGCCAGTGCTAATCATGAAGTAAATAACTTAATAATATATATATTAATAATTAAAATATTGCAGTATTATAATAAAACTCATTGCTTTAAAAATGGTAAACATGCTGTTTAAGTATTTATTTGACAATTTAAAAAACAATATATTACAAGATAAACATTTATTTTTTCTTATGCAATAGTAATGATACAGATTTTATATTATTATCTCTAGTTACATAAATCATTTTAAACAGGAGATATTAAAAATGTGTATTAGTTGATCCATCTGTTGTTTTACCAAAATTTAATTAATGTATTATAATAAAACTTCTTGAAATTATATATTTAAATATAGATTATTTTAAGACTATATAAAATAAATTTTATTGTTTATCAATATTATTAATTTTTTTATTATTAACTTTTTTATTATTAATTTTTTTTTAATCATATTAATTTTACATAACATCATATTACATTTACATTAAATCTGACAGATTATTATTATTTTTAATTGGTGTTAAGTACTCGAAAGTTCACTGCCGCAAATACTAAATCTCGCATTGTTCTCGTCCCTGATCGCTACACCTTCATTCGTTGTCTTCGTAGCCTATTTCCTTATATCTCTTCTATTATTCCTCTGATATCCTAATCAATTCGTTTTTTTTTTTTTTTTTATATATATATTTCTCTCCCACTCTTCCAAAGTTCCTTTTTCCGTTCCGTTTATTTTTTTTTTTTTTTTTACATCTGTGTGTCTTATTTAAGCCACACAGCTAAGCTCACTTGATGTTAGTATTAAATTAAAACGGAAACAAAAAAGACACTTTATTATGGAAGCAGCTGTTATGCATTGTTTTTATTATTGCTTACATTTTTTATCCTATACCAGCTGATAAATTTTCTTGTTGATGCGTTAAATTAACTCTTTGTTTAGAATACATTTCTGCTGCATTACATGTGTCTTCTACAACGACGGTCGTTCGATTTGCTTACATCAACTATTTATCGCCAGATCTTGACTGTCACCCTATATCTTTCATCTTTCTTCGCTTTATAAAGCAAATCTTACAATCGCATGACGCAATAAATTTAATATCTTAACAAATACATTAAATCTCTATAAGATCTGGTGACAAATTTAGAAACATTAAACAAAACGCTAGTGTTTCGTGGAAAGCGATTAACAAACAATGATCTAGATTATTTCTACAAATTTGTATATTATTACATATGTAAAATAATTCATAAGCATCTTATCTTATTTTTACTAGTCTTTAACTTTTTTTAAAATAGGAATGAAGAATTATCATTTCAAGAAGTGTAAACAAAATGTTATCTTATTACATCAATTGACCTTTAATCTATATATTTCCACATATCGCATTTTGCTTTATATTAAAGTTTATACTAATTTCAATAAACTTTTGTAAACATTTAAATTGAATGTAAACAATAGTATTTTTTGAAATATAACAGCAAGTATTAAAAAATTATTACTTATTATGTAATATTATGGTGAGATTGAAAATAAGAATTAAAAATGTGTTTTTTTCTACAATATCTTTAAGGTCCTATATGAGGGCTGTTTGCTAGATACATGACTTTAAAATTAAAAACATTTTCTTTGCTTAAATTTCGATTCTTTTTTTACATGGTCTCTTTTAACCTCGATACATATTGTCCGATGATATTTCAAGCTTTTTCAAAAATACAATTATTCAAATGTCTTAAAATTAACATTTTTTCGGAATAACTTCTTCGTTCAATGCAAATCATTTTCCACCGAGTCATTTCTTTATACTTGAAACCAAAATGAGTTCAAAAGATGTACAAATCTTAATAATCAAATTAATATGGGAGAAACTTGCCGTGGAATTCAATAATGTTTTTATAACAAGCTAAGTTCAATAGTAGCAAAGGCACACAAATTTTTCCGCTTTTAAATACTGGCAAAGGATCTCTGTTAAAAAGATTGACAAGAAACTTTGTGTTTTTAGCTATATAAGATGGAAAATGCCAGATATTAAATACCACTTTTATCTTAACCTTTCATTAAAGTCACGCACTTATCAAAAAGCCTTTGAATTATATTATTTATTGTGTGTGATTCGTGAAAAGGTTTACAAAGGGAGAAAACGAAACATAGAGCACGACCGAAATAACGAATAAACTCAGATCAGCAAAGGAAATCAATGAATCGGAGGACAGTACTAATAAAAAATGGGAAAACATACACGACGTGATAATTACATTGGCGAAAGCCACCGTCGGTATTTGTAATAAACACAAAAACGAACTGTGGTTCGACAAATAATGCAAGATAGCAGTTAAAGTTCGAAACGAAGCGTGTATCTCGAGGCTGACCAAAAGCACGAACGTAATCCGGGAACAATTTCGCAATATTTGGCAAGCGATGCATAATATGATGGAAACAAGAAGCGAAAATTCCTTAAAAATAAAATACAATAAATAGACGAAAATTACCAAAGCAGTAATTTCCGTGATATGTATTTTGGGATAAATAGACTTAGAAAGGAATTCCAAATTCAGACGGAACTAGGGAAAGATAAGAACAGCAATAAAATTACAGATGCAACGGGAGTATTAAACACGTAGAAAGATTCTTTTGACAGGTGATTGAACGTAAAATTTTAGAACAACCAGGAAATAGAGAATTTTAAGTTCCGGTGGACTAGAAACGGCAGAACTTATGATTAACGAACCGACAATTGCAGAGATAAAAAGCGAGATTAAAAAATTAAAAAATCATATATCACCATGTAATGACTCGATTCCAGCTGAGTTAATCAAATGAGAGTAAAGTGGATTACTTTATTATAATATTATTACCATATATAATAAAGGTCACCGGTATGGTTTCTGGGTGGAATAGCTGATAAAAAGTACACTTTTCCAAATTCAAGCAATAAAAATGGAATGCTGAATGCGATAGTTATAAATAGACACCAAAATGGTAGGATGTTTATCAAAGGAAATATAATTCGTCGGAAACTAAGTAAATACGAATTATCTATTTTTTGAAATTCAGGTATACAATTTTTTTTGTTAGTATGTATTGAGTTATAGGGGATATTAAAATTACTCTTTGTTATGGCTGAAATTCCTCAACTAAGAGTCCTCTGGCAATTTGTTTATGCTATGAAGTGGAGAATAAAGGGTTAGGTTAAGGTGTAAAATAAAACACGTGATTGAGCCAATCAAAGAAACAATGCCTTTTTTTATTGGCTCGTCAGGGAAAAGCCTTGCGGCATAAAAACCCTGGATGATATTTGGTTATACAATAAGAGTGCACCACGTGGGAAAATACCGTCGATGTGAAATATATATATATATATATTGGAAAGATCTCACCTCTCGCACTCCTCAAGTATAGCGATCACAACCTTAACCCTTTCGCTACGGGGCGGATCTCCGTCGCGGTACTCCCGCAGTACGGTGTGCTACACCGAAACAGTGCACGGTGCACGCAACCGATCGCAGCGGTCGCATCAACGCCTTATTGTAACCTGCGTTCTTAGCTGGTACTTTCGACGAAAAAACTTGTTTTAAAACTGAGTATTTATAATTTATTAACATGCGCACTTTTATTTGCTGAGATCAAATGATATTACACAATATAATAATATTATACAACATGATATAAGCGTATGATTAGAATTGATTTTAATAATGATACTGCGTGTGGTATTTTTCAAAACACGGTGTTGCGCATAGGTCAACATCACAAATCTTACATTGATATCGCGATTCCCTCCTCTTATCATTTTTAGTACAGACTACACACTTTTGCAACGGGTTCTTATGATTTGTAAGCACTAACGTAATCCGCACAGACCGTTCGAGCCGGTGTCGTAAGACTGATGCTCGAGGCATTTGGTTTATTATTGAAGCCCGTAAAAAACAAATGATGCAAAACGAAAGACTCACGCGGCATGTCTAGAGTGAGATACTCTATGCATAGCAACTGCAGGCGCTTATCATATATACAATTACGCGACATCTTTAGCGGGAGCGACTATAGCCGCTCGTAGTACCTGAGTGGCATCACATGGAGAGCGACTATAGTTTCTCGTAGTAGCGAAAGGGTTAAGGGTTGTGATGTTGAATGGGCTCACTTTCACGAGTCTTGAAAATTAGGATATTCTCTTCGTTGTCCTTTGTGAATTCTTAAAGCCTTAGTCCAATATGGCCTCTATAATCCTTGAAGATGTGTAGTCGTAGGCGTCCGGTGAAGAAATAGGATGAATGCAGTGATCCCAGAGACTTTAGTTCGTTTGATGGACACAGGGGCGCAAAATTATCGTACGCCTCGGGAAAATTTGAAATCCAAAGAAGTGTCCAAGTCCCTACTTTTTCAAGTTGATGACCTTCTTTTTTTTTTTTTTTTACTCATCAAGTTCCCAAACCCTATCATAAAAACAATGCAAACGGTCGTCGAACGGGAGATCGTGCTGGGGGTGACGGTGAGATGGTAGTGGGAGTGGTGGGAATGAGGGTTGGGGTGGGGGCGCACCTTTCGAAAATTTGTTGACTAAAGGTCATCAAGTTTTCCAAATTCCAAATGGATCGTACGCCACGAATTTTCGATCGTACAAGACCTCAAATTATATATTATATATAATATATAATTATGCACTAAGGGATTGAGAAGTGGGGATGCGAGAGGTGGGGGTAACTAAAGGAGCGCTTCGATAGTTACTGATAGTTGATCGATGCTCGCAATGAGTATCGATCTAGAATTCTAATCGATGGAAGCGGACGCGCGCGAATTTCGAATACCGTTAATTACCGTACGATCCTTTCGGATCGTACAGCTATTCTCATTGGTTCAACCATTAAAAAAAAAAAAAAATAAAATAAAATAGTAAAAGCAGACACATTTTAGATGTGTAGCTGAATTGGTACATGTTATATGTATAACACTGTATTTAAACTTTTAAAAGCAGGTACATTTTAGATGTATAGCTGTTTAAATACAAAAGAATGATAATAATAAAAGTTGGAATCGATTTATAAACTTGTTTGAAACTTGGTTTAAACAAAACTAAAAGGTGCACCAAATTAATTGAATACGTATTTTTTAGCGAAATTGGGACAATTAGTTGATTTGTCGAGAGCCTTGCTCCAGGAAGTTGGTAGTCAAAGCCAAGTTGCACGGCTCACTGCGGAAGAACATGGTTTCTTGCTTGAAGATGACAGCGAAAACTGCTGGTCAGTAGATATTGACCAGATGAACACTGAAGATCAAAGTTTGATTCTGTCAGTATTATCAGACGCACAAGGTAATACGGTCAGAGTGGATGTTGGTCGAAGCATGACTCAAGCAGGTCGTTACAAAATGACTCGTCATTAGTGGTGTCTGATAAAGAATTAAGAGGTTCGCAAGCAACAAATGTAATAATGGATGTCTCAAAGACAAATAGTCCAGTTGCATCAAGTAAGTTCTACGTTGTAAATGTGTTGTACTAAAATTAAAAAAAAAACCTTGTCCTTTCTGAAATGGGATTTTACTGATGGATGAGAAAAGTAATTATGTGTAACGCTTCCTCATGCGTTTTAAGGCATGATGTATACTTAGTCTCACGGATCAGGTAAAATCGTTATTTGAAAGCTATGGTATAATATAATACAGTGTAAATCAAACAGAATGTTTGATATAAGAAGTATTATTGAGATATCTAATTTTTGCGCAATATTTAGTCTCCCAACAGAAGGACAGAGGAGATAGTACAGCGAAGGCGTTGGTAAGTGCGGTTGCTCCTGCACAAAACCCCGGGAGTACCTCAAATGCGGTTGACAATATAGAGGTCAATGCTATGATTGAGATCCAAAGGGAAACCATTGCAGCTCTTCGAGAGAAAATTGAGAGGCCAGAAAAGGTATTCAAAGAGCTCACTGAAAAACACAAGAAGGAATACGATGCTCTCAATAATCAAGTAGAAGGTTTGAAAATTCGGTTGGCCGAAAGTCAGAAAAGGGCTGAAGAATGTGAACAAAAGTATCTACGGTCTCAGGAGCAAATAGCCGAAATAAAGCAAACTCAGAATAAACGCACTGTTGTTACGGTTGAAGAGCCTGCTTCGGAGTTATACGATGCAGTCTCGACAGCTCAACAGTTTTTGGTTGGAAGTAGTAGTACAGCTACTCAAGATAATGTTCATGATAGGGTTTCTGGTGCTCCGGTGAGTATTGTTCATACTCACGGAAAACCAGTGAAAATAAACGAAGTTAACCTTRGTACAGCGATTAGAAATGAGATTTTGAAAKTACTTAACAGTGAAGCAATARATAGTTTAACTTTGCAAAGGTCCAGTTTGAATTCAGGTTTAGAATCGAGTAATTTTTTGAGTAATGAATCACACTCTGGTGAAGCAATAAATTCTAGTAATCAAAACACTGCTCGGACTGGATGTCATGACAATAATAGTCGGAATTCAGCTCAGGTGATTAGTCTTCAAATGTTCAATCCTGATCATAGCATACCCCGTGTATATAAACTCTGCCAAAAAACCAAATTTGATGACTTTCTTGATGATCTTAGATCGGAATTAAGAGCAAATGATATATTGTATGTTATCGACAGCAGTATTAAGCCTTTCCTAGATAAAAATGATAATTTAAAACAGTTAGATATTTCTAAAGTAAAGGATACAATAAGAAACAGGGTCTTTTCAGGTGAGAGTTTCGAGTGTGAATCAAATGAAAAAGGTAATGTTCTGTTTGTAGAAAAATGTCAGCAATATCCAGGTAATTTCAATTTTAGCTACAGAAATAATACACTAGAACGGTTTATCGCGGACTCGGATGCTACAGAGCATCTGTCGAATTCTAAGTTGATTTTCAAAAGATTAAATGAATCAGACGTTAAATCGATTAAATGTGCTAATAGAAATTCTCAGGCGGACTTGCAAGCAAATGGTATAGGTACAGTAAAATTGAATTTGCAGAATGGAGAAACGCACGAATTGCATAATGTCATATATGCTAAAGATCTATCGGTAAATTTGCTCTCGTTAAGAAAACTAATAGAAAAGGGTCTAGAAATTTATTTGAATGATAAAATAATTGATATTTAGAACCCAAAGACTTGTGAGTCGTTTATGACAGGGATATATAACAAACCTTTCTGGGAAACTGAATTCAAGTCTGATAATCAAAGTAGTAACGGGATAGGCTATAATGAGAATAGATATTGTCAAAAGGCTTTCTTAACAGATGGTGAAAATGGAAATTCTCATAAAAAGTATTTTACGAGAAGTTCTACTCGACTTCAGAATGCTGAACAGATTGAAAAGGAATCAGAATTAAAAGGGGAAATTGGTAAGACAAACTCTTCTGAAACTAGTGAGGCTTCTTTAATTACTGATGAAAATGCAGAAAAACGTTTAATCTCTGATGTTGCAAGCTCTTCTGTAGAAAAGGTACAGGAAAGCTCTACAGTTGAAAATGTAGCTGAGTTAAATAGACCAGATATCTTCAATTCAGTTAGGGATAGAATTATTCATGATATTGATGAGATTCCTGAAATAGAATTATCGCAAGATGAAATTATGTCCTTGGAAGATTCTAACATAAAAATGAATAAAGCTTGCTCTGGCATGTACGACTTGGACATGCATCAAGTAATTATCTCAGAAGTTTGCAAAGACAATATTTTCACTTAAAAGATATCAAATCTGTCGAATTTAACGAAATCGTGGATAGTTGTGAAGTATGTAAAATAGCCAAAATTAAACGATTGCCATTTAAAACTGTTAGACAGAGAGCTTCCAGACCGTTGGAAACAATACATAGTGATATTATGGGACCGATAAGCCCAGCTTCTTATCTCAAAGRTTACAGATTTATAGTCGTAGTAATTGATGATTATTCTCGTTTAGCAATGTCTTATCCAATCAAAAATAAAAGTGAAGCGGGATCTTGCATTGAGGCTTTTGTGAAATCTGCCAGAAATATACTTGGTCGAGATGAAAAGGTCTGTCGTTTACGATGTAACCAGGGACTAGAATATATGGGAGGTTATACAAAAGAAGTTCTGGAAAAATTAGGAGCAGAGCTCGAACCCGCTAATCCTGATACGCCCGCACATAACGGAGTGGCAGAATGTTATAATCAAACCATAATAAATAAGATTAGATCGTACATGTATGATTCAAAATTACCAGAAGATATGTGGGATTTAGGAGTAAGCGCAGCGGCGTACGCGTATAATCGAACACCACATGTTAGTAATAATAATATGGAATCTCCGTTACATAAATTTGCACCTAATTATAGGTATGATGTCAATCAAATAAAACGGTTCGGATGTTTTGCCTATATTAAAGTCCAACGAAAAACGGGACCGAAGTTTAGGTACATTAGTAGAAGAGTAATTTTGATAGGTTATACTCGAACAGGTTATTTATTTATAAAGCCAGAAGATGGTAAATTTTATGAGAGTAGGGATGCTAGGTTTAATGAAAGAATTGTTTACGGCGATAGATATAATGTAAAGGGTATTAAAAATTGGCAGGATGAAAACGTTGGTATAAACAAAGAAACCTGGTTAGTCGAATTTGATAAAGAAAACGTAGAAGGAAACACCGAGATCTTAGATTCGGAGGGAGCGCCTCCGCGAATTAAAAGAAAAAGAGGTCGCCCTAAAAAGCAAGCTGATAATGCACCTGAACATGCTGAGACGATTGTTGATCCTCTCCCTATGGATGATGTATCAGCAAATTTTGTTTATGCTTTTGATAATTTTTTAGAATGTAAAGTTGATGAAAGCACAAGATTAAAAATTGATGAAAAATGTCACGCGTTATTGGCTGAAATCAACAAAGATCCAAAGACCTATAAAGAGGCTATTAATGGTCCAGAGAAAGAACACTGGATGAAAGCAGTTGCAGCTGAATTAAAGGCTATGGGTTTACGTAAAGTCTGGACAATAGTGGAGAGACCAGGATTTAGCAAGAATGGAACACCGCCTAATATTATAGATTCAAGGTGGGTGTTCAAATCCAAAGTTGATGAAAAAGGTGAGAAGCTTTACAAGGCGAGACTCKTTATACGAGGTTTTAAAGATCGAAACGAGTACGATTTGAAAGAAACCTATGCATCTGTTTCTCGATTGTCACTGGTCAGAGCGTTATTTGCAATAGCAAATGCTTACGACCTTGATATGTGTCAATTGGACGTTAACACTGCTTTCTTGTATGGTGAGTTGGATTAATTAATTTTTATGGAAATTCCGGAAGGACTTCTTCCTGAAGGTCAAGAGCCAAAGGATCAAGTTTGCAAGCTTGAAAGATCGTTGTATGGCTTGAAAGTAAGTCCGAAGAAATGGAATGAAAAATTAACTGAAGTTGCACTCAAAATAGGGCTTGAGAAAAACTTAGTCGATCCATGCTTGTTCACCTCGAGAGATGGTAATGATTTTGTACATTTGCTTGTTTATGTTGATGACATAATAGAGATAGGTAATCATCCGGGTAAAATGTTAGAAATTAAAGAAAAGCTCAAAGCTGAATTTGAAATGAAAGACTTAGGTGAACCGAAAGAGTACTCAGGAATTAGAATTCGAAGAGATAGGAGAAATGAAGTTTTGCGACTAGATCAGGAAAAACTTATTGACAAAATGCTTGAAAAATTCTTAGAAGGAAAACCCTATCCTAAAAGAACACCTATGGTTTCGAATCAAGTCAGTAATCGGGAAAGAATAGATCGGGAAGAAACTATTGCTGTACCACTGACAAAAGATTTTCCTTATAGAGAAGTTGTTTTAACATTGTTGCATATAGTTAACGGTACAAGGCCTGACATGGCGTACATTACTAATGTGTTGAGTAGGCATCAATTAAATCCAACTAAAAACGAATGGAATATGCTGCAGAGAGCATTGCGTTACTTGTTGGGTACGAAAGGTATGACCTTGACGTTTAGAGGCAAAACACAAGAGTTGCAAGCTTATGCTGATGCAAGTTTCTCTGATTGCAAAGGCTCACTGACTACGTGTGGGTATGTAATACAGCTGTTTGGTGATACTATTGCTTGGCGAACACATAAACAGCCAAGGGTTGCTCTCTCTACTTGTCAAGCTGAATATGTCGCATTGAGTGAAACATGCCAAGCCTTGCTATCAATCAGTCAGTCAATTGAGTTGATAATAAAAAGGAAATGGTATCCAATAAGTGTGTTCAGTGACAGTAAGTCAGCAATAACGTGTGCGAAATCTGATGGCAATAATAAATTAAGGCACATGATCGAAAGGAAAGAACACTACGTTAGGCAATGTGTTAATTTAAATTTGGTTAAGTTAAACTGGGTTTCTTCAAATAAACAGATTGCTGACATTTTCACAAAGACATTAACCTTTGAAATACATAAATATCTTACAGATTTGATTATGAATAATTAAATTGTTATCTTCTTCCCATTCAGGGAATAAATCTCCTTCGCAGGGCTAAGCTGTGTAACTGAGAGTTAACTGACATTCCGTGTCAAAGATTTATCAAGTTAGATTCTCTCACTCTCTTCTGTCTTCTCACTCTGCCTCCCCTACTCTTTACCCCTACTTCTCCTATGGGCCGCACAGTCCCTTAGTACAGGGTGCTGTTGCGCCCTGCCGTTATTCTGTATTCTGTATCCGGTCTAGCTCAAGGCTTGCTCATCAGTTCTTTCTTTTCCACCGTTTCTTATAATAAATCTTACTTTTTCATCATAACTCTGCGTTGTCTTTTTTATCAGCCATACCTTAACAAGGATTGATTGAAAAATTTCAAAAACACCATTGTGTATTTCCCTTTTAGATACTATGGAACATTTATTTAAAACATTTTTTCCTACAACGAATAATCTTCGAGTTATTCAACTAGCATACTCATTCTGTATATTATTTTTCTAATTATATAATATATATTATAAATTCTTATTCAAAGATTTTTATGTGTTGCAATATTTCTATATTAAATCTTATTCTTTGTAAATGATTAAAGAAATAATGATAATCGTGAAATTTTAAATACACACACACACAGACGAAGAAATCTATCTCTCCTATCTAATTACTTGACAATACTTTTTCCCGGATCCTAATCATGTTTTTAGCATTCTTCCCTTTCTCTTTCTATCTTGAAAGAAACTTATCCTTCTTAAAAATGATCGATTTTTCTTTTTTACATAAAAAATAAAATCTATTTGATTTTAAATTGTTCTTTTGTAACATATTCGATAAAATATAATCCATTTCTTTTATCAATTATACTAATCTTGGTGTAAAATTTAAGAACAAATTATTTTTTATTATCTTATTCCTAATTATTGATTTATATCAATATATTGCTTTTATTTTTCTGTATAGTTATTATATGGTTTAATTGATTAATTTATAAATTATAGGATTTTACTTTTAAACAAGATCATATACACATATCTAAATAAATTAAAAATCCATTAACTAAACTCTATATAAATATTATATTATTCACATTATATTATTATCTCATTGATAATATTTTGATATTTAACATGCATACACATATACATATGTACATACTTGAGGTATTAAAATTCTATTCCTCGATGAGATCATTTCGAAGGTTCACACCCCAACAAGAAACATAATTTATTAATATAGAAAATATTGACTGTGTGTGTGTGACTAAAATGTTTTTATTAAACATATATTAACGATCTGACATTTATAGACAAAATTTCTTATTGTTGATAATTCGAAAAAATGACGTATTAAAAGGAATTGCAGTATTTATAAAACAATTTACTAACGTTCGAACGATGATCAAGATAACAACTGTCGTGATTATTAATTAATTAGTTTGACAATTTTTACCAAGTTATCATACTAATCTATATAAAAGTAAGTAGTAGATAAATTATATGTTGTAGGTATCGATGAACTAAAGAAACAAAGTACATAAGTCCATGTATTAATTAGTATATCATTGTGTAATTTGATTATATTGAAATGTAAAAATAATATTAGAAAAGTATCAAATTTGTTTCACGTATACGTGTGCATGTTTCTATAGACATGATATGTACATAAGTATCGTATATAGTATATAAATACATACTTTACGAATTATTATAGAAAAAAAACAAATCATATAATAATATTTATTAATAATAATTACAATATAACTTTTTTATTATTTACAAATATATAAAAAGATCAAAAGAATTGTAATTTTATGAATATTAAAAAAACAGAAAATCTAAAAAATTATCGTTTATATTGTGTTTTACGTAAATATAATATTAATATAAATTACAATAGAGAGAGGTTGTTCTTCGCGTCCAAAAAATAAAATAAATAAAAACTTTGTTTCGTAAGGATATTGGACAGAAAAAATAAAATTTCAAAAGAAAATTATTATTATAATCTAAAATAGAGGTAAGTATTAATGAAACGTGTACCGTTATATTCGAAATTAAACAGTAAAATTTCAATCGGTTTCACTTATTATATAAAATCGGAAAATTATCATTAATTGATTCTTGTTAGTATGATTCTCCGAAAGTAACATATACATATCATAAAAATAGTATATTACTCACCTAGGGAGCAATTCGGCTCGGGTGACAATATTACGCGGGT
The DNA here is from genome assembly GCF_001465965.1 of Polistes dominula. The sequence continues at coordinate 2,214 of NW_015149265.1, read as the reverse complement.
CGGAATGTCATACTTTTCTCCCGTGATGGGTATACATTTTTTTCTCACACCGGTATCGAAAGTTCGCTTGTAATTAAATAATAATATACTAATTTTCTTCCCGGGCGAAAAGTGCCTACTTTTCTCCCGCTGCACCTGTAAGAAACGAAGTTGCCGCTTTCTTACTTTACTGTCCTAGGTATGTAATATACTATATTATTTGTTGTCAATTAATACATTTACAATACATTATTGCGAAGATTATGCAAATTTAACAACAAGCAAGGGGTCCGAGGGCACAGCCCCCACTTTAAAAAAATTTAAATATAAAAATAAAATAAAATATAAAAAATCTTAAAAAAAAATTTAAATATAAAAAAAAAATATAAAATTAGATTCTACTAAAAATATAAATTATTGTTTAAGTTTAAAAAATATTTTTTTAAATAAAATTTAATTAATTAAATAGGGAGTTCATAAATTATTATTATTGTGGGGAGTGTTGAAAATCGAAGAGGTTTGTGTGTAAGTCTGTGTGAGTCCAAAAAAAAGCACTTAAATGAAATTCAAATCGAGAACGAAGTGATTGATTCTTTGACTTTCAATACACCTTTTGTCACTTTCAAGAATTGTGAGTTTAAACAGATTATAATAAATAATAACAAATACAACTCTCATCATCAAGAAAATAATTAAATTTCTACGTAGTAACCTAATTATGTTTGTAATATTTAACTAAACAAATATCTTTAGAACTTGTAAAAATAAATAAAATATAAAATTTATGAGACAACACATGTTATCATTAAAATCATTAATTATATATCATAATATATAATATATATAAGCATGAGCAGTAATTTATTAAAACATTTTTAAGGTTAAGAAACTAGTACGCATGCGCTAAAAAATTGAAGCATGTGCACTAATTTGTTACTACATTCAAGCGGGAGGGAATGTGGCACTTTGCTCCCTGAAAACAGGGAGCAAAAACGAGCTTTAGATCCAGGTGTGAGAAAAAAAAATAATATTCCAATAATAAATAGAAATTTATTCTTTTTTAGAACAATCGATGAAAGTACTTTCACAGAGAACAATGTAATCAGTTTATCGTTAAGTTTCGATTGGGAAAGTAAGTAGGTAGGTAAATACTTATTTTTAAACTTCTTGTTGTCATAAATCGAGAAAAAAAGTCAAATAAATGAAAATAAATGAAAAAATAAGAAAAAAAGAAAAATATCATGTGTACAGATCACACATGGTAGGCGTTTTTTACACAAATTCAAAAAACCAAGCTTCGAGAGAATGAGACGAATGCATAATATCACAAGTAGGATCATTTATTATATAGTATTATAAAGATATTATTTTTCTATACTTCTACTGTAAGTTATATTATATTTATTGGAAATATAATAGAAGGCATGGTGTATTTCTTTTTTAAATGTGTCATTTATCATCTATTAAAAAGTGGAGAAAAAGGCGGTGGGTACAGACATAATTTACAATGTTGGGAAGATATACGAAGAAACGAAGAGCAAGGTAAGAGTAGGAAAGAATATAACAGAAGAGTTTTGGACCGAAAAAGGTGTGAGGCAAGGTTGCCCACTGAGCCCCCACTCCTGTTTATTATATTCATTGCAGATATAGAAGAATATTTACGGAGAGGACAGGAGGGAGGAATAACGATTGGAGGGAAAAGGATATACACCTTGGCATATGCAGACGATCTGGCGATAATAGCGGAGACGGAGAAGGAACTAGAAAAAATGATGGAGAGCGTGGGGAGATATTTCAAAAGGAAGGATCTGGAATTAAATACAGAAAAAACAAAAGTGATGGTATTTAGTAAGGGAAAGAGCAAAAAGAAAAGAGAATGGTTCTATAATGGGAAAGAAATAAAAGAGGTTAAAGAATTTAAATACTTAGGATATACGTTCAAATAAAACAATAAGGAGGAGGCGCACATGCAGGACATAAGAAGGAGAGCAGCAGCAGCTATGGTACAAATATGGAGCATTGGAGAGAGAAAATTTGGTGGAGGCTTTAGGAGAAGAATGATAATGTTCAACGCAATGGTGAAGAGTATATGTATGTATGCAGTGGAAATTTGGGGGATAGAGGAGAGGAGAGAGGTGGTAAGAATACAGGAGAGGTACTTAAGGAATATACTAGGATTGGATTTATGTGTACCTGGATATTTGATAAGAGAAGAAACGAAGTAGGAAAGAATAG
>NW_015149264.1:10611-20896 GCF_001465965.1 Polistes dominula | reverse complement strand
GCTTCATCAGCCGTTTCTCCACGGTGTCGCCGAAACGAGCGATGACGTGCTTCTTCAGCTGCTCGTATTTGCCGGTAGCGGGTGGCGTCCTCAGCACATCCTGGAGCTCCCCGACTGTGTACTGGTCCAACTCTGCTACGGCGGTGTAGTAGCGGTCGTCGTCCGAGTGCATCCCGTAGTTCCTGAAGATGGCCTCTAGCTGCACGAACCAGAGGTCCGGCCATTGACGCGTGAAGGGTGGAAAGCGGCAAGGTCGGCGTCCGGCGTCGCAGGGCTGGCTGGCCTCGGCGCAGGTGCAGGTGCAGGCGGCGGTCAAAGCGTCGGAGGTCGGCGTAGTAGCCGGTGCCGTATTCTGGCGTTCGTTGTCGCGCTGGGAAGCCTCGGCGCGTGTGATGGGCATCTTCCTCTCTTTCTTTTCTTTTCTTTTAAGGCGAAGAGGTGCCGGTGATGAAGGAAAAGTTAGTACTCACACGAAGATGGGTAGCGCCTGAGAACACGTGGCGTTGGAGAGCACGTGGTGATGAAGAACACGTGGTGTTGCCGAGCACGTGGTGCTGAGAAGCCAGTTGTGTGGAGAGCACGTGGGGCTGCTGAAGATGGTCCTCGGGATCACGTCGGGGTCACCAATTTGGGAATTTCTTTCCCTGAATTACTAGACGCGTTAAGGTGAGTTCTCACTAACGCGAAGAACGGGCCGCGGAGAAAGGAATGGGCCAATGAGACTCCGTGTGGAGGAAAGAAAATTCCGATTATGTTTTTGATCCCGTGGGACGATATTTTATTTATTGGCGTGGTGTGCCACGTGGTCACGTACAGAAGATGCACAGAAGATACTTTTACACAGTGAGCGCGATGAGAAGAATGCGACTGGACGGTTCGACGGACGAAATAGAAGTGATGTGGTTTTTCCTGCGTGTGCACCGCCACGGCGATCCAGGCATCCGGAAGTGGGAAGAGCAACGGTCGCAGTGGTCACTCTTCCGCTCTGGCCAATCAAAGGCGCGGTCCGGCCAATCGGATGCCCCTGCGGAACCGCGATACGAGGTGCTTGCGTAAGTTAGTGCTGTCGGCCGAGAGGTGTCAGCACATTTCCTGCGCGCGCTGCTACAGCTGCGCGCTGTTGGCCGAGAGGTGTCGACACTGCGCTGGTGCGAGACGCCACATGTATTCTCTTTTTCTTCTATATTCTCTATAGCTCGAGAATCTCGCGCGCATCTGTGACAGCATGATAGATTTTTGAAAATATCTCAAAAAGTAAGCGAGATAAAGCGATTTTTTATTAATTATGTTTTGTAGACAATTTTATTTGCTACAAAAAAGGTCTTGTACTAAAATATTTTATCTCCCTTACTTTTCGAGATATATTTAAAAAATATGATTATTCTCTTACCTGATATTTTTTATTAAGTTTCACCACTGACAAGGACAACGCAAGGTCTTGCCCTCTCGGATTTTGTTCAAATTTTCCGAGATAACACTGATAATATGTTTCATCCGATATATTACGCGAGGGGAAAGACCTCACCTGCCGAAGATAAGTATCCTAGTTATGAACTAGAGGTGCTTGCGATTATCAAGTCATTGCGAAAGTTTAGAGTGTATCTACTAGGGATAGAATTTAAGATAGTTACAGATTGCTGTGCTTTTACACTCACTATGCGGAAAAAAGATTTGTGCGTTCGCGTTGCGAGGTGAGCTTTACTTCTCGAAGACCTTCGGTATACGATTGAACATCGGGCGAGAAGGCAGATGGTACATGCGGATGCGTTGAGCCGCAATCCTTTGCCGACGGTAATGTCTGTTCGCGAGGACGAAAGTGGACTCATAGCTAGCTTCAAGCGAGCGCAGCACGAAGACGAAGGTCTGCGCGGCATAGTTAACGGTATTAAGGAAAATAAACTAAGTTGTTATATCATAAGAAGCGAGATATTGTATAAAGATGTAAACGGTGATATGCTAGTGGTAGTACCTAGGGCATTACAGGTGCAAGTTGTTCGTCGAGCGCATGAACAGGGACATTTTGCGGTAGATAAGACCGTAATGTTAGAAAAGAAAGACTATTGGTTCGAAGGAATAGGCAACGTCGCGGAGAAAGTAGTGCGAAATTGTGTTAAGTGTATTTTGGCCGAAAGAAAGAGCGGAAGAGCGGAGGGTTGGCTGCATCCAATCGACAAGGGAGAGGTTCCCCTCCACACTTTCTACGTCGACCACCTTGGGCCTATCCCCTCCACCAAGAAGAGCTATAGGTACATATTCGTAGTGGTAGATGGATTCTCGAAGCTCGTGTGGTTGTATGCAACTAAATCTATGGACTCAGCTGAAGTGTTACGTCATCTACAAAAACAGGCGAGTGTGTTCGGAAATCCGAAACGAATTATCTCGGACAGAGGAACCGCTTTCACATCAAATGATTTTGAGAGGTATTGCGATGAGGAGAACATTGAGCATATAAAGAATGCAATCGGAATGCCCAGGGGTAATGGGCAGGTGGAAAGGGTTAATCGCACGCTYATACCCCTATTAACGAAAATGTCTTCTCCAAAACCGGAAGATTGGCATCGCTACTTTGACTTGGCCCAGCGATATCTGAATGCTACRCCTAACAAGAGTATAAAAACCACCCCGTTTAAATTGCTGTTTGGTACGAACATGAGAATGGAGGAGGATCCATCTATACGCAAAATGATAGAAGACGAATGGAGACAGATGTTTGAAGAACAACGGGAAGAGTGTCGGAGACGTGCGAAAGAAGCCATCCTAAGGGCACAAATGGAAAATCGTAGATCATTTAATAAAAAAAGAACTGCCGCAACGCGATATAAAGAAGGAGATCTGGTTGCGATACGACGAACGCAATTTGGACCGAGATTGAAATTACACCCAAAATATTTAGGACCATACGAGGTAATCACAGTATTAAGGGGCGATCGCTATATGGTGCGAAAAGTGGGAGAACACAAAGGTCCATACACAACATCGACTGCGGCCAATTCGATGAAGCCATGGGCTCAAGAGGAAGAAGAAATATTTATCGAAGATAGTTAAAGCCGATCGTATATCTGAGGACAGATATGTTTGTCAGAACGGCGGTGAGAGAAAGACGAAGAGTGCGAGTGTATGGTGTGCGTGAAAACAATTGATGAGTGTGACAAATGTTTAGGAGTATGCAGCGATATGAATATAAGTGTGAGTGCATGCAGCGGTATGAATATGAGTGTGTCTAGCAAAAAAGAATAGCGAGCGTGCACCCCGAAGTCTCTCGAATATTCCCGAACCGGAAATCGGGAAAAGGTCTTTTGTTTAATCGGTCGGGAATAGTCTGGAGATTTCGAGAATGATTGACGGAAGTGATTGGGACCATTGGTGGGGTGAATGAGTATATAAGCGCGGCGAAAAAAGCGATCTGGGCCTTCTTGATTCGGTGCGACTATTTGTGAGTGAACGAGTGTAATACGAGTGTACTTAGAGTTTAAGATTCCTAAGTATTGTTACTTACTTTTCTTTTCGATTTCTATCTTTTTATTATTATATTAAACCTTAATATTTAAGTATTTGTTCTATTATAATAAATATTTCTATTTAAATTCAATAAATCTTACATGTATATTATAAAAACGAAATATTTCGAAGGCTATGACATCGGATTTTTGTAGACTAATAAATTTTTCTATGATTATGTAAATCTACAAACAACTTTAGATTGCTGAATAATGTACAATAGTAATCTTACATTTTCCTTGTATATTAATTGATTTTAAATGATAAGAATTCTTTTGTTAAAGATATAAGAATCGCCTAATATATTAGCATCTTTTTTTTGTAATCCTTTAATATTTCTTTGATGCAGTAAAGAAACATACAAACTTTTATTATCTGCGACAATTAGATAATTTTTTTATCATATTTACTGTAATATAATCAAATTCGTATCTGCTGAGGAAATAAGCAGGCATAAAGAGAAGAACGCCGAGCATTTGCATTGAGTGGTCAGATATATTTAAAAGTAAGCGTACACCGCGTGTCGGTTAAGAGATTCAAAGGAGAGCCGTTGAGCAAATCACGTGTTGTATCTTTACATTGAAGTTATTACAATAAGAAGACTGCAGCCGGCCTGATTATATTAATTAGTCAAGAGCCGAGCGATGATGATTGTATTAATCACACCGAACTTGTAATTAATGAGAAGACTTATGATTTAACTGAGGAGACACCTGTGGTTTGTAAGAGATCGAGAGTTCTAATGAAGATTGCTGCCTGAGAGGCCGGCGTCACGGTGCTTCTTTAACCGCCGTGATGAGTTATGGCGAGTCTGCGTGCAGACTCCGTGGAGCGACAACTGTCGCGAGTTCTGATTGGGCATTAGAAATCCCAAACATTTCCGCCCGCTATCAGCAACGAAATTGATGATAAGTTATAGTTATGCTTCTGAGGGGCTACTGGGAGGACTGTAGTGATACCACCCTACTGAGTCCATCCTTCCCTGACAGCAACTTGAGCACCCTAGCCATGGGCTATTTTCCTGGAGGCAAACGCTCATAAGTAAGAAGAACGAGTGAACCTACCTAAATCTAGTTGTGAGCGTGATGCCACTTTGAGATGGCTTGTAACTGTTTTAAGTACTGAGTTGACCACATGCGCCAGAACTGTTGAATTCGTTGCTGGATGAGCTGCCATCTGGAGAGCTGACTTGCTGAGATGTCTAATAGTGAGCTTCCAGGAACAGCGTTGAGTGCCGTTCCAATTAGAAAGTGCCCTGGTCATCGCTGAGCGGTTCAAGTGGTTTGGAATTGAGAATGGCTTTAATTTGAGCGAAGAGTGTGGAAGTCTCCTCATATGTGAGCAGTGTGTCTCCGACAGTTTTTCTGAGATGAAACTTCAGAGACTTGACTAATGCTTCCCATTTCCCACCCATGTGGGGGGCTGCAGGCGGGTTGAAATGCCACTGTGTTTTGTCCTGAGCTAGCACAGAAGAGATATATCGACGTCCTGAAAAGCTTTCTGAGAAACATTGCATGAGCTTAACCTCAGCGCCTAAGAAGTTAGTGCCACAATCAGCGTAGACGTCTGACGGGACACCCCTTCTTGAGGTGAAGCGTCTGTAAGTCGCAATGAAGCCCTCGGCTGAGTAGCTGAGACGACATCTAGATGAGCGGTCGAAGTTGATAGACAGACAAATACGCAGATCCAACCCTTGTGAGTCTTGGAGCCACGTCCTTTCCACGTCTTGAGCGTGAGAGGTCCAGCGTAGTCAATGCTTGTGTGAGAGAACGGGCGTGATGGGGTGACTTGCGCCAGAGGTAGTTGGCCCATCAGTTGCTGAGCACGATAAGTTACTGTGGTAAGCTGAAAATAAGATTCAACGTGCTGTTCGTTCACCCACATGATGCGTTAAAGATCCTGGTCATCTGGGTGTATCTTGATTTGCCGATACATCTTTGTGATGTCAGTCGCAAACAGATACTTGAGTTGGCGTATCCAAATGAGCAAGTCGAAGATGTTAAGCATCAGATTAGGACCAGCGTGAGTGATGTCATTGAGCGAGTGACCAGTGGAGCTGGCGCTTGAACTGTTGAAAACAACTCTAAACTTCGTGATTGAGCTGTCTGGCTTGAGCACCCCATGATGAGGCAGATAGTAGTGTGGTTTTCTACCAACTGAGCTGTCATCGAGCTTTAGCATGTGTTGAGCTTGTTCATACTCTCGCATGAACTGAGTGTACAGTCGGTCGTACTGAGTGTCTCTGCCAAGTCGTCTGAGAATTCGTTGGAGCGATCGATGAGCTGTCTGATAAGAATCTCCCAGGACTGTTCGGGGCGACTTGAGCGGTATCCTGACGATGTGTCGAGTCCCTTGAATAAGTGGTCTTGAAGTGGAGCTCACACTCCTGCTCCTCAGGAGTGAGCGGTGAGTTGTCCGATGATAGAGGTTCTTCTTGGACCCAAAACCGTGTCAACACCTCTTGCAAGGATGAGTTTGATGCCTGAGAGCTGCCATGATGAGTCGTCCTTGCAAGTGTGACAGGTGCCTGAATTGGGCCAATTACCAGCCACCCAAAGATGGACAACTAAACAATGGGAGATCTGTCTGAGTGCCTAATGATGTTAGGCCTGATGAGTTAGCCGTAGAAGTCTGCTCCGATGATAACCTCTACTTCCCTTGGAATGAGAAACTCTGGATCAGCGAGATTTAAACCCTTAAGGTGAGGCCATTCGGGTTCCTGTTGTATCTTTATGGCCGGCAGGATGGTGGTAACTGTCTTGAGTACGTGAGCTGAAATTGTCACTGTAAGTGGACTATACCTTGATTGAAGGTTGAGCGTGACAATTCCTCTTGTTTGAGAAGTCCGTTTTCCGCCGACACCATAAACGTCCAGCCTTGAGTGCCTTCGTTAAAGATTAAGCTGCTGGGTGAGTCTTTCTGAGATGAACGAGATTTCTGATCCAGGGTCAATGAGAACACGAACTTGAACTGACGTTGTTGATGAGACGACTATCGCTGTCGCTGTGGCCAGCAATGTGAGATGACTGAGATGCGCTGAGCTTGACATTGGGTGATCGTAACTCTCAACGAGCTGCCCTGAGCTTCATGCTTGAGAAGACTTTTCGGAGGGAGCGGGTTCATCTGGCACCTCCTGAGCGGTCTGAGCCCTATCTCTTGGTGGAATGAAGATGGTTGAGAGGTCAGCACCCTGCAATAAGGTATGGTGGAAGTCGTTGCACGTCTTGCAATGCCGTCAGCTGTTGCACTTTCTCAGGTTGTGCCTGGCTAGGCAATAGCAGCACAAGCTCCTCTAACTGATCAACTACACCCTTTGGTTGACTGAGTAGCCTCGCATTCTTGGGCAGATCGCGATGGAGTTGACGTTGATGAGGCTTCAATTGTTTCCAACGTGCGAGCACGAGCGACCAGAAATTCGGTGAGCTGGCTAAGTGTCGGAAATTCGACGGTCAATGCAAGAGATATCTCCCACCTCTCGCGCGTGTCTTGGTCGAGCAGGCCAGTAAGGAGAGTGACCATTAAGCAGTCATTATTACTCTCCACTGTGAGCGTTCTGAGTGCCTGAGTGGTCTCTATAATGATATTAACCATTTTTGTCAGCGAGGTGGCTTGGCGCTTTTGCATAGGTTTGAGATTGAGTAGTCTTTCTAGATGTGACCTTTTAATAAGGCGTTTGTTCTCAAACCTTGAATTGAGCAGTTTCCACGCCTGGTCATAGGACGAGTCGTCTGGTGTTATATTCGCAATAAGTTCCTAGGCCTTACCTTGCATTGCTGACTTAAGATACTAGAATTTTTGGCTTCTTGGAGCCACTGGATGATAAGAATTCTTTTCATTAAAGACTAAGTATCTCCTAATATATAAGCATCACATTTTTGTAATCCTATAATTTTTCTCTAATGCAGTCAAGAAACATACAAACTATTATTAAATGTGGAAGATATATACATTTTCCAACTTAATAACTGTATTATAATCGATTTTGTATCATAAAAAATATATGTATATTATAAAAACGAAATATTTCGAAGGTTATGACATCGGATTTTTGTAGACTATTTAATTTTTCAATGATTCAGTAAATCTACAAACATCTTTAGATTGCTGAATAATGTACGATAGTAATCTTACATTTTCCTTTTCATTTAACCGATTTTAAATAATAAGAATTCTTTTCATTAAAGATATAAGAATTTCCTAATATATTAGCATCTCATTTTTGTAATCCTATAATTTTTCTTTAATGCAGTCAAAAAACATACAAACTTTTAAAATCTGTAAAAAATAGATACATTTATCAACATAATTACTGTAATATAATTGATTTGGTTTCATAGGAAATATATGTATTGTTCTGCCTGTGCGATCCGAAAGGATCGTACGATAATTAGCGGTATTCGAAATTCGCGCGCGTCCGATTCCATCGATTAGGATTCTAGATCGATACTCATTGTGAGCATCGATCAACTACCAGTAACTATCGAAGCGCTCCTCTAGCAATCCCTACCTCTCGCATCCCCACTTCTCGTAGCCGTAGTGCGTACGTCCTACTGGGCCAGTACAAGAGGGCATTCTTGCTACTTCTTCACCGGACGCCTACGACTAAGCATCTTCAAGGATTATAGAGGCCATATTGAACAAAGGCTTTAAGAATTCACAAAGGACAACGAACAGAATATCCTAATCTTCAAGACTCGTGAATGTGAGCTCATTCAACATGACAACCTTTAAGGTTGTGATCGCTATATTTGAGGAGTGCGAGAGGTGAGATCTTTCCAATATATATATATTTCGCATCAACGGTATTTTCCCACGTGGTAACACCACGCGGTGCATTCTTATTGTATATGTAAATATCATCCAGGGTTTTTATGCTGCAAGGCTTTTCCCTGACGAGCCAATAAAAAAAGGCATTGTTTCTTTGATTGGCTCAATCACGTGTTTTATTTTACACCTTATCCTAACCCTTTATTCTCCACTTCATAACATATACAAATTGCCAGAGGACTCTTAGTTGAGGAATTTCGGCCATAACAATGCCTCTGTATATTTTTATTTTTCTTTTAATGTTATCCTTCAAAACTGCTGACGATGTTGTTTATACGCTAGCTGCTGGGCAAAGCACACCTTATTACCTGTTTGTTCCCTTGGCATAGTGATACTTAAAATTGCGGTGTATGTTCTCTTACACCTTCTTAGTTAGTTACAGAATTGTACTCACAGAATAAACTACGAGTCGTTACGCATTCCTAGTTACAGAATTTATTTGAGAATAAATTAAAGAATCGTAATAAAGTATCTTACGTTAATTTTATGTTATAAAATAAACTCCGGAATTAATAACAACAATTTAGTTAGCATTTAACAGTAATAATTAGTTTTTTAGTTAAAGTGCGACTTTACGTTATCAAAAAAAACAATTAAATGTGAATATAGTTTAGACATTAAAATCTTGTGTTAGTTATTTTAAAGGAAAGTTAAACCTTCTCCCAGGGCATAACAGTATATTAAAAAATACGAAATATTTCGAAGAATATTACATCGGATTTTTGTAGACTAAAAAATTTTTTTATGATTCAGTAAATCTACAAACATCTTTATGTTTTTTAATTTTTCTCTGATGCAGTCAAGAAACATACAAACTTTTATTATCTGCGAAAGTTTAAAATATTTTTTTACATGAATACTGGAATATAATCGATTTTGTATCAGAGGAAATAAATGTATATTAAAAAAAAACGAAATATTTCGAAGATTATTAGATCGGATTATTGAAGACTAACAAATTTTTCTATAATACAGTAAATCTATAAACATATTTAGATTGCTGAATTATATACAATGGTAATCTAACATTTTCCTTGTAATTTATTTGATATTAAATGACTAAAATTCTTTTCAAAAAAGATGTATGTATCTCTTAATATATTAGCATCTCATTTTTGTAATCGTATAGTTTTTCTCTAATACAGTAAAGAAAAGTACGAACTTTTATTATCTGCGAAAGTTTAAAACATTTTTTACATAAATACTGTAATATAATCGATTTTTTATCCTAGGAAATATATATATATATATATATATATATATATTAAAAAATACGAAATATTTTGAAGATTATGACATCGGATTTTTGTAGACTAACAATTTTTTCTATGATTCAGTAAATCTACAAACATCTTTAAATTGCTGAAAATTATGCAATGTTAATCTTACATTTTCCTTGTAATTCAATTGATACTAAATGACAAAAATTCTTTTCATTATAGCTTTAAGAATCTTCTAATATATAAGAATCTCATTTTGGTAATCCTATAGTTTTTCTCTAACGCAGTAAAGAAACATACAAACTTTTATTTTCTGCGAAAAGTAGATACATTTTCCAACAAAATTACTGTAATATAATCGATTTTTTATTATATGAAATATATGTATATTAAAAAAACGAAATATTTCGAAGATTATTAAATCAGACGTTTGTAGACTAAAATATTTTTCTTCAATGCAGTAAATCTACAAAAAATTTTAAATTGCTGAATAATATACAGTATCAATGTAAAATATCCTTTGCAATACAATCGATTTTAAAAGAAAATTATTCATTTTAGTAAAGATATAAGAATCTTCTAATATCATTATTGTAATCTTATAATTTTTCTTCAATGCAGTCAAGAAACATACAGACTTTATTATCTGCGAAAAGTAGATACGTTTTTTAACATTATGACTGCAATTTAATCGATATTGAACCATAGGAAATATATATATATATATATATATATATATA
>NW_015149263.1:12318-30112 GCF_001465965.1 Polistes dominula | reverse complement strand
CCCCCTCCGCCCTCCCCCTTCCCCTGCTTCCCTTGCAACTCTGCTATCCTTCTCTCTAATTTCTCTCTTTCCTCCCTCCATTTCGCTTCCTTTTCCTCCATCTCACCTCTCACTCTTTTTAGTTCCACCCTAATCTCTTTCCTTACTATTTCCTTCACCTTCTCTATCCAATCTTTGTCCAACTTAGTTCTTACTTCCCTTCTTCCCAACACCCTTGTCAGTTCCTCTTGTCTGTCTTCCTCCACCCTTTTCTCTTGCCCACGAACTCTGCCTTCCTCACTCCTCTTCGGCGACCTAGTTATCATCTGACTTTTCCTGAACGCTCTCTCCTCCTCTTCCTTCTCCTTCTCCCTCTTTCCTATCCACAGTTCCATCATTCCCGCCGTCCTCCCCTGGCTCAACTTCTCGTTCTCACCATCCTTTCGACGTTTGTTTTCCTCCCTCTCTTCTTCACACCGCCTATTCCCTTCTTATCACTCATCCGCCTGTTTGTCTCCTGACTCTCCGTACTCTTCTCCAACCTAATTCCACGCTCCTCCACCGATGTCGTTGTCGTCACCGCCGCCTCTTCTCTCTCCTGCTTCCCTTTTTCACCTTTTTCTTCTTCCTTCTCTCAAATTCTCCTTTTCTCTCTCTGACTCCTGTTCTCTTTGACCTTTCTTCTACCTGACCTAACTTTCCCTATCTTCTCCACCCATCTATTCACTCACTTCCACCCTTTTTCTCTTCTGTTCACTTTCACACTCTTTCCCTCTACAAATCCCAACCGGAAGTCCAACTTTATTAAATAAGTTATTAGATTATAATAATCTTTATTCTAATTTGAAGACAAATAACAACTCATAATTAACCCTTTGACTACGGCTATTTTCAAATATACTTTAATAGACTTTAATAATTATATAATTAATTTTGATTTTTGTCTCAGATGTTTTTAGAAATGGGAGAAAGTTATGGTATAAAACCTAATTCATTCTGAAATAAAATATTATGTTTAATTTGTTCTAAGGAATTATTTCCGCAATTTTTTTGTATTTTTGTAACATCTACAGCTTTTGGTTTGGTTCCTTCGTATTTGAACACAGTAAATTTTAAAATAATTCGTATATTTAATAATATTTAAAGAAAAAAACTAATAAGTATTTTTTCTTTTATTATTATAGACTGATTTTAAAACATTTTATCAACATCACCCATCGGGTGGATCTCACCACATTATGAATCATTTCGTTCAAAATCTCAATTTAGGTATAAGTAACTCTTATTCTATCTACAAATACAATAACTACAATAACAAGAACAATTAATAGACCAACTAACAATCACTTGCATTATGAGTACTTAAAATTTTAAATGATTACGTTTATTAATATTTCATTATTGTAAGCGAGATGGTAAAGAACTTAGAACTTAAGGGCTGGTATAATACATCTTTTTTTCGTCGCGTCTTATGATAAACTCCTCGCTTATTTGTCTCTTTAAATATATATATATATATATATATATATATATATATNTGACCACTTTTGGCTCCGACCCCTTTCGATTTGGCTGAAAGTTTTTTATCCTATGCTACCCTATGAAAAACAATTTTCAGAATTTTTTCAAATATTTTACCAAACCCAAAAAAAATTTTTAATTTTTGAAAAAAATGGCTCTTTTCGTTGAGATGGCAATAACTTCTTTAAAATTCAAGCTATTGGAACGTTTTTTTTTTATTATTTGTTTTTAAATATACTTTTCAGAAAAAAATACAAAAAAAAATTTCAAAATTATAAAATCTATGAAATTTTCGTATTTTTGAGAAAACCCGTTATTTTCTCGTAGTTCGCCATTTTATATTATTTTTTATTTTCTAGACAAAAACTTTGTCTAAATCTGCAATTATCCCCGCCAGTCTGAGTTAGTTTCCTATTTTTTTTATTTAATTGAAAAAACATTTTTAATTTATTTTTTTTTTAATTAAATTAATGCAATTAAACAATTTTACAATATTATATACTTAAGTTATAGTCTCAAAATACAAAGTTTTTCAAAAAAAAAACATTTCAACCTTTCGTTTTTTGCTGTAAGAATGTGATAGAATTATTACATCATTTTTAAGCCAGAACAAATGACTTTATATTGAGGTCATAAATAAGTCACCATTCCGTCATGTCTACGAAAAAATTTGAAGATCACTGTATGACATACGTATGCCATCATTTTAAAGTCTTGTGTTCACTGGGCCGTATAGAACTCGAAATTCTCAGTTCAGAAAAAAAAAGGAAAGATAATTTTCGGAAAAACGCCTCTAGGTTTCGTTAGGTTCCCTAATGTCAGGTTTATAATGTCATATTTTTCATTGACAGTTGTTAACAATACTGCATCATTAGCAATTGTATTAATGTTTTTTAATTTATAAAAAGTAATATTTATTTAAAAATGGTAAATAAATGTATTGTTCATGGGTGTACAAGTGGACGAGTCAAGGATCGTAATAAGAATGTTAAATTAAATCAGAGAAATACGTCTTTATTCACTGTACCACAGGTAATATAACCTTAATTGATAGTTATTAATTACTAATATAAACACACGTGTTAGAAGTGAAACCTTCAAAAAACTAAGTTTCTAGAGAATGAGACGAATGCAGAGTATCAGGAGTAGAGTAATTGTAGGGTAATAATATTGTTAATTTGCATAAATGGAATTCGCGGATAGGCAAATCTTTTGGAAATTAATGAAATGGTGGCAAAGACCACGGTCTATTAATTCCACCAAGACCACACCTTTGATAAGTAAAACTTGGTGCACAATAAAATCTCATTAATTGTATTAAAATTATAAATTATTACACGTAAGAGTTTTTCATGTTTGCTCGTAGTGGTTTTAAATCATTTTGGAACCATAATCGATCGCAAACTGAGCGTGCATTACCGAACATATTGTTTAAAAATTTTTTGCGAAAATCATCATGGACAACTCTATTTCTTAGAAATTGTGAGTACGGAATATGAGAATTTCTATCAACTTGAGAAATACCTACAACAAGAAAATTCATAATATTAACTGGAGAATCACCTAAGTATATCTATGAGCAATAAAAATTAATGAAGAAATATATTCATTAGAAAATATTTAAATACTTACGACGTATGGCTTTCACTATTTCGAAAAGTGCTCGCGTTATTACCCGTATTAGAAACATTATTCTGCACATTTAATAACGCCTTTTGAAATGAAATGCATAAACGCGTTCTGCTGAACTCTTTGGAACACCCCTAATCGTTTTTTTCTTCTTATTTTCAAAATTTTTGGCTCTAGTTTGCGACATACTTTGTATTGTTGAGTAGATATATCAACAATAAAGAAAATCACACCCATTCTAAAGAAGTTTTCACTTCAAAAAATGCAATGATGCAAATGTTTTTAAACTATACTTATGCTATAGAAATTTCTAGTCTTGTAAAAAGTGCAATTTACGGTAATAAATTACAATTTACTTTTAATTAGACTTTTTAAATTTAGTTTTMTATCCCTTACTCAACTGCGACTAGGTGAAATTGAATAGATTTACACAGCAAGTTGACGATAATATCTTGGGAATAATTGTAAAATAATAAAAAATTTTTTCTTATTGCTATTTTTAACGTTAATGATAAGATTTGGTTACATTATTTTGACTAACGTGTGAGTACAATTGTTACATTCCCGTGACAATAAACAAGATTTTAAAAACTTGACATTAGCCACACTGACGCGCTCTAGTGGCAAAAGATCTGTCCCCTCATTTTCGGACATTTATAATACATTGCGATCACCCTCCTGTTATCTAGGCTCCGTGATATATTGAAGCACGGAGGATAGATACCAGGAGTCCGAACGTAATGTTGAAAGAATGGTATCAATTTAGGGGACAAGATATTTTGCTGGTAAGGTGCGCTGCTTTTCACAGAGTACTCGTTTAAATACTTACGCGGGAAGTCTTATTGCTATTGACAGCTTTGAAAAAAAAATATTTTAAGAAACGTGGAATTGATATTATTTAAAAACTACACAAATATAATAATCAATTATTGGTTAACATGAAACTTCTAATATTATTTTGAAGTTACTCACTTTTGATACTTTGAATAAAGCCACTTTTCCTAAATTCTCACTTGCCTTTCGGTCACTAAGGCAACCATAAACGGCACAACACTTTCCCATTTTTTAATAAAAATAATTCTATAAAAATAAATTAATATTTTATATTTAATTTACGTGTAATAATAATAATAGTATCGGTACGCTCTGAATACTTGCGCAACCAGTGTCAAAAAAGAAAACTATGATCTGGGTCAAGAAATGACTACCACACAAAATATGAAAAATCCTATATCGTTCGGACTCCTGGTATCTATCCTCCATGGTTTTAGCCATTGCGTATTAGTAAAAGAAAACAATACATACATGTGGTTTATTTTTTTTTTTCAAATTCTATAGGTCATGTGTGTCTATGTCATTTTCCAAACGTATAAACTATTGTCAAGCATTTATAATTAATATGAATATATATATATACTATTGTGTTATAAACAAATTTTATATTTTACCTCTGTTGATGAGTCGGCCATGACTCACTTCTGCCGTATTTATAGGTAGCTTGAAAACTAAGTAATAGTCGAAAAAAATAGATCATAGGTGTCATACAATAAACATTATGAAAAAATCTGCTGCTTAGACTCATCGAATGCTTTCAAATACTTATGATGATAATACTATAAGTGAAAAAACGAGTGGCTTAGAAAAAACTACAATGCTATTTAAACCCCTTAAGTTAACCCCGCTCGAATTAACTCGGCGAATTAACTAAAGCGGCGTTGTATTCTATGCTGCTATAAAAATTTTGATTAATTTTGTATTTTTTTAATTTTTTTGCGAAGACAATGTTCTAAATTGTATTTTTTTACATAAAAAAAATTGATTTTTTTTTGACCGGTTTAAAAAAAAACTGTGCGTTAAGGAGTTAATAAAAATGTAAAAAAAACAATTCAAACAGGTTTTATAAATTACTGTTTATTTTTCGAATATGATTTGTACTAGATTTATTTACAATATTTCATAGATGTAACAATGTTAATATTTGAAATAACGTTAGTTTAAAGCTAATATAGATTGATTTAGTTGATTAATTTTTAAAAAAAATTTTAATTTACAAAACATTTATATCTTTATATTTACATGTATTAGGGGGATCAAATGTAATCAAAATTACTTCGATGAGATCATTTACATTTAGTTTCTGTCAAGACACGGTCCTGCAAACACGGAAATTTTGTTATTACGTTTAATCTTTGTTGTAAATTTTATTTTTCGGTTAACAAATTTTTGTTCTACCAAGGAGGAAATATGTCAAGGCCAACAATAAAAGAAGCACACTTACGCCAATGTATGCTATTTCTTTTTGATCAAGGAAAAATGGCATTTGAAGCAGTGAAAACAATTAACGATACTTACGGGAATGTCTTGACACTGCTCAAGTGTTATACTTGGTTTTACAGGTTTGAAAATGGAAATAGGGATCTTAAAGATTTCAAACAAATAAAATTACATAATAAATTGGAGTTATTGAAGGAATTAGTTGATTCAGATCCTTGTCAAAAGATTGAGGAATTATAATTGAAGATTAGAGTTCCAGAGTTCAGTTTATAAACTTCTTCATCGTATAGGAAGATTGTACAGGAAAGGAATTTGGATTCCTAAAGAATTGATGGAGACGGTGCTCGATCAACGGCGTACCATCTGCGCGTCTCTTTTGTCTCGGTATGAAGCCGATCCATTTTTGCAACGAATGATAATTGCAGATGAGAAGTGGGTGGTATACAAAAATTCTATACAAAAAAAACAATTGCTTTCTTCCGGAGAAGCACCTGTTTCGACACCTGAACCATCACTAACAACACAGAAGATACTTGTTTGTGTGTGGTGGGATTCTTCTGGAATCATACATTATGAATTCTTTGAACCTGGTCAGACCGTTACAGCGACAATGTATGGTGAACAACTCGAACAAATGAAACAAGAGCTAATAAAAAAAGGATCTGTTTTTGTCAATAGGAAAAACAGAATCCTTCAACAAGATTACGCAGGTAAAAACGCTGCAGTAATAATACATGAAAAAATAATTGAGCTTGGATTGGAATTTTTACCTCATTCACCCTATTCAGCAGATCTCTTGCCGTCGAATTACCTTTTAAATTCGTTGGAATATAGATTAAGATATATATATATATAAATAACGTGTCATGTTGTTTGTCTGCAGTGGACTTCTAAACTACAGAATCGATTTTAATAAAATTTAACAAACTCTGTGCAGTTTCATCCAACTTAAGAGATAGGATAGTTTATATCTCAATTTATTAATTTTTTGCGAATTATTTGTTTATTAACAAAGAGTCATGATTATCTCTTTTAGTTTGATAAGATTCTAACAGATGGCAGTATAAGGTAATTTGTTGACTGGAATAAGTGTATTTATTAGATAGCGCCATGTTAAAAGTACAAACGTTTTATGTAACTTATAATTTATTAGTATAACCACGTATATGTGGTGCTAGCATAATCGGCCACGTGTTGCTAAGGTTAAATTAGTTAAATTGACAATATCGTAAACGTAATACAGTGTAATAAATTATTCTTGAATATGCAATTTTTTGTGCTTTTTTGTGCCTTTAGTGCTTCATTAAAACTCTTTTATTAAAATAAATACAAATAAGTATTATCATATCATGTCACATAATTATATTATTGTTATATTAAACRAAATAMATGAATMAAACGATAATTTTTATCAATCGTTTTCAAAATTTGACCTAAAATTCAAATCCCGATTCCGTGGATTTTTATACCGGGTAAAACGTTTTCGTCTTTATTCGTAAATAATAATTTCACTGTATTAAATAGTTAACAATAATATAATGTAACGTACTCCTTAGCCACAGCAATATTCATATATTTTTAATAAACAACTTTTGAAATAATTCTACTCAAATATGATATTATTTAAATGTGAAATTACAAATTTGATGCTCATTTGTGCTTAATTTAAACTCACCGAAATTCTAAGTGAATAATAATTAGACTTCATTGAACACTTTAAAATTATATTAAATGAACGTATTATCTAATTCTAAAGAAGTTTTCACGTCAAAAAAGCCACAGCAACGCGTTGCCGGGGCACCCCTAGTATGAATATTATATTACCAAAAGGTATAAAGCTTTGCTCCTGCATTTTTTCTCTTAATTTGTTTTGAAATTCCTGACAGTTTACGCGTCTGTGAACTGTACTTAGGCTCATTCTCACTTTTGCTGCCATCTTTGTTTGAGTAATACCCGGGTCTTCAAGTCTCCAACGCACTAATTCTCCAATTACCCNTATATATATATATATATATATATATATATATACTCCTAGCAAAAAAATAAACGTCACTTTTCATATAGATCTCGCATATAACTAATATAGTAACTAATAACTATAGAAATGAATCAAGCATATCATTAATATAGTAATCTCGAAATCTTCTATACTTCATTGTTTTATCTCGCACACTTACATATTGCTATGCACCACAGTATATTGATACGTGGTTTACATTATAATATTTTTTAGGGAGTATCCGACAATATGACTATGGATATGAGAATAATCTTAAACAATATAAACAACATGATCCACAAGAATACGATTTAACTAAAATAACAACCCCAGTAGCTTTGATATATGGGAAAAATGATACTTATATAGATAAAAAGGTTATTATAATTTTTATTTTACAATTAGAATATAATAAATTTTTTCTTTTGTCAATAATAATTAATCTTCATTTATTTTTTGCAGGATTCGTTTAAACTTTACAAAAGTCTATCAAATGCGATTTTAGAAACAGTATCAAGTAAATATTTCTCTCACATGGATTTCTTTATTTCGAAAAATTTAAAAACAGTAGTGAATGATTGTAATGTAAAATTATTGAAACAATATTCGCATTAAATGATTGGTAATATTCCAATATTTCTTATGTCTAATAATAACGTATCTTTAACAATATCTTGAATTTTTTAAGAGATAAAAAAAAAGAATGTACGTGGCCTCCACGCGCGATAGATTTAGAACTTGTATTATCGTATGGAAAATAATAAATAGATCTGTAGAAGAGAGGTGACAAAAAAGAGGGAAATTTATTAATGCACGGGTTTTATTGAAAATATTTAGAACAGCATTTATAAAATTCTTGGTTATTCTGTTTCCAATGCGTCGCGTACGGGAGTCAGATTGATTAAAAATACAAACACTAAACTCTTTTATTACATGTAAATTTTACGAACTATATTAGATATTATATTAAAATTTAATTTTATGAACTATTATATTTCGCTTAACAAAACACACTAAATAATCTTTACTCCAATAACGGAATTACAAATGTAATACTTATAATATAAATGTAATTGCTAACAAAACTGTTTTATTTTTTACAGAAATGTACATATTTCTATATTGTTGTAAGTTCTTATTTATTATTTGTAAGTATTTTGTTGTCGATATATGGTCTATATTTTTGTTTGTAACAATTTTGAAATCAAGTTTATTCTATTTATTATTTAAAATAAAATTATGCAGAGAAAAACAAATTCAAATATATTCAGTTTTTTAATTAGTCTAAATGCTTCTTTTCATTCTCTTTTTTCACTTTTAAAACATAATTGATCTTTTAAATGAAAAAAAAGGATATATTCTGTTACCAAAAGAATTTAATATTGTATTATCTATGATTATTTAACATGATTATAATAAAGTATATTGGGAAGAGGAGGAGAGGCAGCGATGCAGGGTCTGCGGATGGTAGAGGGAGACGTGGGAACATGTGATAGAAGGATGCGTCAGGACAGAAAGTGAAGAGGACGGGAGAGGAATAGAGGAAAAGATAAGAGAGATATTGGATGAGAGTGGAAGGAGGGAAGAATCGATGAGGATGGTGAAGATTTGGAGAGAGGGAAGAGAGGGACAAAGTTTGGTGAAAAGAGGAGAATACGGTGGCTCGAAGGGGGCAGATGAGAGGAAAGGAGGAAAGGGAGGGAATGGAATGGAATGGAAAGGGATTGTAACCCTTCGGGGAATCAAATAAAGATTATTATATTCTATAATAAAGTATATTAGTAATAATAATTATTTACAAATACTTTTCCCTAATATTCTTAATCTTTTTTTTTAAGAATAAATATGTACTTTACAAACTATATTAGTTTTATATTTATTAGTTTTATTCAATTGATCGATATTTGCAGATTTTTCTGTTATTGATTTTTCTGTTTGCAGATTGTCTGTCCCCTTTAGTCCTTCGTTACCCACCTACTTATCCGTGTTCACTCTTCGAGACTTAAAACTTTCTTACATTATTATTAATTGGCATTAGGAACTCGAAAGTTCATTGCCGCAAATACCAAATCCCGCCATTGTTCCCGTCATTGAGCGTGATCCTTCCATTCGCGGTCCTCGTATCCTATTTCTTTCAGGTCCTAATATTTTATTTCTTTCAGGTTCTAATATTATCTTCCTATCTACGTCTCGGTCTACCTAGTGGTCTTTTCCCGTTTGGTATACCGACCAATATTTTGTGCGCTGTTCGATCCTCCCCCATGCTCGCCACGTGACCAGCCCATATTAATCGATGTGATTTTACGACGTTAATAATGTCCGGTTTGTTGTACAATCGATGTACTTCAACATTATGGAGTTTTCTCCATTCGGCCGTTTCCTCATCACGTTTTGCACCAAAGATTTTACGAAGAACTTTGTTTTCGAAAACCCTAAATTTCTTTTCGCCCCGTAACGTAAGCGACCACGATTCGCTACCATAAAGGACTACCGGCAGAATGATTGTCCTATATATCCTGATTTTTTTTTAATCGTCTAGACAGCAACCGCGAGCTGAGTAATTTATTAACCAAATAAAAACATGAATTGCCTCCCACATAACACGAAAGGTTTTGAAATCTTTCAGCGAAAGTTTTCGTAAAATATTTCCAAAAAATCTTTAAAAAACCTTGCAGAAATCATTCTAAAATATTTTTAAAAAGATTCATAAAAGATTTTACAAAAATATTTTTAAAACATGTCTAAAATATTTTACTGATAGAGTAATTAAAATGTTTAAAAATGTTTCTATGAAACCTTGCAGAAACCTTGCAAAAGGATATTATAAAAATATTTCAAGAAAGTTTTTAAGAATATTACAAAAATATTTTATAAAATATTGCAGAAAAGTTTTTAACCGTTTTTTAAAATTATTTTTTCAAAATGTTTTTTAAATCTTGTAGTAATCTTTTAAATAATATTTCTCAAAAGAATTTTAAAAACTTTCTTGAAATCTTTTGCGATATGTTCTGGAAACATTTCCGAAATATTTCAAAAAAATATAATTTTTCCAAAACCTTTATGAAAAAAAATTACAATAAAACCTTGCAGAAACTTTTTGCAAAGATTTAACACAATATTTCAAAAAAGTTTGTAAAAATATTATGAAAAAGATGTCAAAAAAATTTCAAACATATTTATAGAAACCTTTAAGGCCGGCGATACATGTAAACGCCTAAATTTTGACCGTTTCTCAGAGGCTTATTTATAATGGAAGGAATAAATAAATCGTTTTGAAACTTAGCATGTTTATTCATTACATATTAAAATATAAGAATCCGATTTTTAAAAAATTTTTCTTTTCAAAATGGCCGCTGTAATAACCAAACTCCTGAGGCCCTCGCGGCGAAACGCATCAATCATGGTAATTTTTACATTTTTACTTTAGTTACAGCACTCTCAAATTAAAAAAAAGGGTCGGAGCGTGTTAATAAAACATGTATCTTCTAGTTTAACTAAGGAAAAACTAAAAAGTCAAAAGATTGTAAATTGGCACGACTCGGACAAAAAGAGTCTGATTTTTGACCCTTTTTTTAAACGATTTTATGGTCAAAAATGGCAATTTTTGAAAATTTTGGTGACATTCTAACAATTCAACTAGAAGCTAATACTATAAAGAAAATGTGTGCTAAAATTCATAAGAATCGGTTGAGAACTATTTGAGTTATCTTGAACGTCAATTTGAAAAAAGTCGGTTTGAGAAAAACGCGTTCAAAGTTTAGCGTTTGCGTCTAGCGCCGAGTTGAGGCGGAGCACTTAAATGAATTTTTAATCGATACATAATGCAAATTTCATTCTAAAAATTTACGGGCATATTTTTGAGATATTAAACTAACTATTTATGAAAAAAAAAAATTCGAATTTTTTTTGTTTACTTGTATCGCCGGCCTTAACAAAACATGACGATAAGGTTTCAGAAAATTTTACAAAAACCTTCTGTGGAACGAACGCTTCCATGCCAAACTTACCCGGGCATTCGTCAGAAGGATTGGTCGGTGAAGTCCTGGCTGGGGGCAGGCTCAGCTGTTTTTTTTGGAAAAAATTTCAAAAATATTTTCTAGAAACCTTTCGCAAAATATAGTGATAAGGTTTTAAAAAATCTTTCAAAAACCTTTTTAGAAATCCTTTGCAAGTTTCTAAACGCAGACTTTTCCACCTTGTAGAAATATATTTTAGAAATCTTTTTGAAAAACTTAAAGCTTTCCAAGAAATGTTTTAGGAAATTTTTAGAAAGTTTTTATGTTATGTGGGAAGGTAATAACTACTTGAAATGTTTATATTTTTCATAACTAATAGGTTTCACGTCTTGGTACAAAGCTGCCAAGGTTACTTTTTCAAATTTCAGCGATTTCTTAGAACGTGTAGGTAATTTAGAGTTTTGAATTCTTTGTGTTTTTCATCGATGTTTTAAACCAAATAGTGTATGGTACAATTTTAATAAACCTCATCCAACATATTGACAAGCAATTAATCTTTTCTTCATCAGTTTCTTCTTATCTGCTTTTTGATTGCGTTCTGAAGATTTTTTGTTGAAACAAAATTCTCTCGTTTTATTTCATGTAAAATGAATTTATTATGTTTACTATATTATTTTATTAAATCATGATAATCCTCTGGTTTATATAGAAAATCCTTCTTCCCTTTTTTTTCTTTTTTTACTATAAAACTTTCGTAATCAATGATTACGCAATTTCTTTTACCAAAATAATTAAAATTGTACAAAACATAGGCATTTTTTAAGAAATTAAAAACTATCTAGTTATACATGAGAAGTTTACATTAAATTAAGTATAAATTACGTGATATCTCATTCATTTTAAAAATGGACTTTTAAAAAAATTAAACCACTTTTAAAATAAACGGTCTATATATTAAAATATAATAATAAAAAACGGATAAAACGAGTTGTACAGAATCATAGAATCGATTTTGTCAGTGACGATCTAAACAACATCAGGAGCGGTCGATTTCTATTTTCAGCAGGAAAACATTGCATCGTCAAAGATTTAGATAAGTGTTAAAGCCACATTTCTGTGCTTAGGTCAATGTGGTATTTGTTCATCTACAAAAGGCTCCATTATTATTTCTTGTATAATAATTGTTCTGCTAATTTTCAAAACGGATTAGGATTGATCACGTAATGTTTTTCTTATCCTGTCCCATAGTACAAAACAGAAAAAGTTTTTTATGCTGTACAGTCAAATCTACATTTAAAATAGAAAAAGAAAAAAAATAAGATAAATACTTATATACACAATGAGTAACAGAATAATTCTGTATATCATTACTGATAAAGTTTATAAACATAAATCGATACCCAATATTTTCAAATTCAAATTCATTTTAAATTCATAACATTTTAATAAACGGAAAAACTATTTTAAAATTATTTTATATATATTTATTCTTTAACGGATAAATCGAGATCTGTTTCATCACTTTCAAAAGAAAATTTATTCTAGAAGAAATATATGATTTTAGATAAATGATAAAAAAAAAGGAGTTAGGTATATTATATCATTTGTATCCAGTATGTCTAATTTAAAATGAATTCTATGAAACGAATATTCTTAAATCAATATTATTTGCTATATCTAGTAACGATTTATGTAATATTATATACTGAAGAAATAAATCATAAATAAACTTTGATAATGATCATAAAAGTTCGAAAATATGTTTCAAATAAACAAACAAACAAACGAAAAAATAATAAAAATTTTTCTTTATATTCCGCCGATTTCAAAGAGAAAGTAATATTTTTATTATATATATTACTATTAGATATAGAACTTTGCTTACGTCTTTTTACTTTTTATATGTTATATTTTTTCATACTGTTTATGAACGTTTGAGCTATCGATATGCTTATTCCACTTTCTTCTTCTAACTCGTCTGGAGTTAGATACGAGAATTCATCCACATTATGCACTAATTCTTCATCTTCCGACTCTGTGCGTGGTGATCTTAAAGTAGGTCTTTCTAAGTTGAAATTACATTTCTTGAAGCGTTTATACCACACAACATGTACTTAAGAATATAATATCCTATGTATAAATAAAAATGATATATAATTGATACATATATATCAATTATATATCATTTTTTCAATCGTTAATTTTCATTTTTTTATTTTTTCAATATTTTCTAAAAAAAAAAATAGAAGAAGAAATAAAATATAATGTATATATATATATATACATATATACATTATATAAATATATATACATACATAAATGTATGTTTTTAATTATTACTTTTAGGTATAGAACTTGGCTCCAGCCCTTTTTCTTTTAATTTGTTTTGTATTTCCTGAGTGTTTACGCCTTTTGAAGCTGTAGGTAGGCTCATTTCCAATTGCTTTGATAACTCATCTTGACTCATACGAGGGTTTTCAGGAATTAAATGCACCAATTTTTCATCTTCCAATTCTCTATGTTGTCTTTTTAAAGTAGTTCTTTCTGAGTAAAAATAACCCGACTTGTAGCGTTTATACCATCAACAACATATACTTAAGAATATAATATCTATTCTATATATATATGTGGGACGAGGGCCTCCATGCCAAACTTATTGCGCATTCGTGAGAAGGATTGGTCGGTGGGCCCTGGATAGCTCCATTGGTTAAAAAGAGCAGTCGCCCGG
The DNA here is from genome assembly GCF_001465965.1 of Polistes dominula. Next base: position 16,026 of record NW_015149263.1, on the reverse strand, counting down.
AAAGCGAAAGATACGTGGTTCGAGTCCCGGTCCAGTCAGTCCAGCGGTTCAATTTTTTTCACGAATCCCACATATATATATATATATTTTATATTGCATTAATATTTAATATATACATATATATTACCAGGAGGTATAGAACTTGCTCCTGCATTTTTTCTCTTAACTTGTCTTGAAATTCCTGACTGTTTAGGCAATTGTTAACTGTTCCTTTACTCACTCCTACTTTTGCTGCCATCATTGGTTGAGTCATACGCGGGTCTTCAAGTCTTAAACGTACTAATTCTTCAATTATCTGTTCACTATTATATCTCCGTCTTGGTGTAGTAAATTCTAAGATAAAATCACCTTTTATTGAAGCGTTTATACCACACACAACATTTACTTAAGTATATAATAACCTATGTATATGCATATATATATTACCAAGAGGTATAGAACTTTGCTCCTGCTCTTTTTCTTTTAATTTGTTTTGAAATTCCTCACTTTTTAGGTATCTGTAAACTGTTGTTCCACTCACTCCTACTTTTGCTGCCATCTTTGCTAGAGTAATACACGGGTCTTTAAGTTTCAAACGCACTAATTCTCCAATTACCCGTTCTTTGTTTAGTTGTTTTGAGGTAGGTTTGCCTAAGTTGAAATCACCTTTTTTGAAGCTTTCATACAAATTATAACATTATATTTGACGGGATATAATACCCTGGCCATAAGCGTCTATGAGTATTCGGTGAGCCTCAGTGGCGGATATTCTACTATTAAAAGAATACAGTACCACTTCCTGTAAATGACTTTTAGTCGGTATATAATTTGACATTTCTAAATACAAATAACTATACGATATAAACACAAGTCAACTACTAATGCTATCAAGTTATGTTCACAAAATGTTAAAGAGTATTCCAAACTGTCTTATATGTATGTATTCGACGACTACTTGTCGCTAATGCCATCTACAGAAACCTATATATGTATATATATATACAGTCAACCCTCCTATAACGCGGTGAGTGCGTACCGCGTTATATGGAAACCGCGCTATAAGAAACTCGGATTTAACTGTACAAACCAGGCTAATTCGTAACGCGTTCTATGGAAACCGTCTACCGCGTTGTATGGAAACCGCGCTATAAGAATTAGTACAAATCACATCATTCGTACCGCGTTATATGGAGACCAATAAGGACAAGATAAATTATAAATTATTTTTATTGAATTGAAGAGTTTATATAAAGAAATGATACCAAAACTAAACTAAAAAACTGTTAGAATTAAAACAGAATTTTAACCGATTTAGAATTTCGATTTTATCTTCAAGAAGTATAAATTTTTTTTTTAACCCTTTCTTTGTTTCTTTCGTGTTTGACATGATACAAATCTAGGGTTAATAATTACTTTATTATTATTATATTAGAACAAATGAAGAATATTACTTACAGTATTGTAATATAATATATATATTATCTTCTGAGAGTACCGCGTTATAGAAGGGTTGACTGTATATGGGGCATTCGTCGTCAAATTGACCACTTTTGGCTCCGACCCCTTTCGATTTGGCTGAAAGTTTTTTATCCTATGCTACCCTATGAAAAACAATTTTCAGAATTTTTTCAAATATTTTACCAAACCCAAAAAAAATTTTTAATTTTTGAAAAAAATGGCTCTTTTCGTTGAGATGGCAATAACTTCTTTAAAATTCAAGCTATTGGAACGTTTTTTTTTTATTATTTGTTTTTAAATATACTTTTCAGAAAAAAATACAAAAAAAAATTTCAAAATTATAAAATCTATGAAATTTTCGTATTTTTGAGAAAACCCGTTATTTTCTCGTAGTTCGCCATTTTATATTATTTTTTATTTTCTAGACAAAAACTTTGTCTAAATCTGCAATTATCCCCGCCAGTCTGAGTTAGTTTCCTATTTTTTTTATTTAATTGAAAAAACATTTTTAATTTATTTTTTTTTTAATTAAATTAATGCAATTAAACAATTTTACAATATTATATACTTAAGTTATAGTCTCAAAATACAAAGTTTTTCAAAAAAAAAACATTTCAACCTTTCGTTTTTTGCTGTAAGAATGTGATAGAATTATTACATCATTTTTAAGCCAGAACAAATGACTTTATATTGAGGTCATAAATAAGTCACCATTCCGTCATGTCTACGAAAAAATTTGAAGATCACTGTATGACATACGTATGCCATCATTTTAAAGTCTTGTGTTCACTGGGCCGTATAGAACTCGAAATTCTCAGTTCAGAAAAAAAAAGGAAAGATAATTTTCGGAAAAACGCCTCTAGGTTTCGTTAGGTTCCCTAATGTCAGGTTTATAATGTCATATTTTTCATTGACAGTTGTTAACAATACTGCATCATTAGCAATTGTATTAATGTTTTTTAATTTATAAAAAGTAATATTTATTTAAAAATGGTAAATAAATGTATTGTTCATGGGTGTACAAGTGGACGAGTCAAGGATCGTAATAAGAATGTTAAATTAAATCAGAGAAATACGTCTTTATTCACTGTACCACAGGTAATATAACCTTAATTGATAGTTATTAATTACTAATATAAACACACGTGTTAGAAGTGAAACCTTCAAAAAACTAAGTTTCTAGAGAATGAGACGAATGCAGAGTATCAGGAGTAGAGTAATTGTAGGGTAATAATATTGTTAATTTGCATAAATGGAATTCGCGGATAGGCAAATCTTTTGGAAATTAATGAAATGGTGGCAAAGACCACGGTTTATTAATTCCACCAAGACCACACCTTTGATAAGTAAAACTTGGTGCACAATAAAATCTCATTAATTGTATTAAAATTATAAATTATTACACGTAAGAGTTTTTCATGTTTGCTCGTAGTGGTTTTAAATCATTTTGGAACCATAATCGATCGCAAACTGAGCGTGCATTACCGAACATATTGTTTAAAAATTTTTTGCGAAAATCATCATGGACAACTCTATTTCTTAGAAATTGTGAGTACGGAATATGAGAATTTCTATCAACTTGAGAAATACCTACAACAAAAAAAATTCATAATATTAACTGGAGAATCACCTAAGTATAAAATAACAATAAATGTTTTAAACAAGACATATAGTGATTATGTATGTGATCTATGAGCAATAAAAATTAATGAAGAAATATATTCATTAGAAAATATTTAAATACTTACGACGTATGGCTTTCACTATTTCGAAAAGTGCTCGCGTTATTACCCGTATTAGAAACATTATTCTGCACATTTAATAACGCCTTTTGAAATGAAATGCATAAACGCGTTCTGCTGAACTCTTTGGAACACCCCTAATCGTTTTTTTCTTCTTATTTTCAAAATTTTTGGCTCTAGTTTGCGACATACTTTGTATTGTTGAGTAGATATATCAACAATAAAGAAAATCACACCCATTCTAAAGAAGTTTTYACTTCAAAAAATGCAATGATGCAAATGTTTTTAAACTATACTTATGCTATAGAAATTTCTAGTCTTGTAAAAAGTGCAATTTACGGTAATAAATTACAATTTACTTTTAATTAGACTTTTTAAATTTAGTTTTCTATCCCTTACTCAACTGCKACTAGGTGAAATTGAATAGATTTACACAGCAAGTTGACGATAATATCTTGGGAATAATTGTAAAATAATAAAAAATTTTTTCTTATTGCTATTTTTAACGTTAATGATAAGATTTGGTTAC
>NW_015149262.1:14658-26715 GCF_001465965.1 Polistes dominula | reverse complement strand
AAAAGAAGAAATTGAAAAGCATACTAACAAAAAAAATTTTATACCTGAGATTTAAAAAAAGGATTACTTATATTTACTTAATTTCTGACGAATTATATTTTCTTTGATAAACATCCTACTATTTTTGTTTCTATCTATGGCTATCGCATCCAGCATTCCATTTTTATTGCTTGAATTGTTAAAAGTGTTTTAACTAAAAAAAGTTTTTATCAGCTCTTCCACCCAGAGACTATACCGGTGACCCTTATTATATATAGTAATAATATTATCATAGATAAATCCTACAATTATCTTACTCTTAAAACTGTCTATTCGTCTCATTCTCTCGAAACTTAGTTTTTTGAAGGTTTCACTTCTAACACGTGTGATCTGCACATATGATTTTTAATTTATTTATTTTATTTTTTTATTATTACTTACATATTWTTTATTTATTTTAAATTATGACATCGCTCACCGCGGCCCAGGTCGGTGCAGAGGACGTTAGGGAGATTATTATTCTAAACCCTACCGTCACAGAGCTTCGGTGCGAGCTCTGTCCTACCGAAAGAATAGGCAGGATGCACCGCGATGGTCGCCGGGATGGGATGGGCGGAGGCAAGAAGATTACGTAAAACATTTAAAACTATATCATAAAAATGTTAACTATAAAATACTGCAAAAATGTGCCGAGTGCGTATATGCGCGGGCGAGAGGATATATGCCCGTCGCCAAGTAACCATGCATCATAAAGAGATGCATATGCCTCCGCACCCCATCCCCCTCGAAAAACAGGAGCTCCCCCACGGACGCCCTCACACACCCCGCGTAAACCCTTCTCCACAGTCTAACTCTGACTCTAGGGATTCATTCGCCAACGTCGTGCGGAGGCGGGTGACAACACCCCAATTGAAGGTCCCTTCAACACCATCCTAAAGGAGGATTTTACCACCCGCAACGCCTTCTCCATCACAACCACTAGCCCCCGAACCCCTTCCAGAAGAAGAAGTACAGCGGCAGGTGACAAGGTCACAGTCAAGGGGTCCCCAAACACCATCAAGGAGGACCCCGTCACCCGCCCGTCCCTCCCCAACACGACCAAGGGGGTTTTCTTCCTGCGACAAATGGGAGTCCGGAGAAGGGTGGTTTACTCTCCACCGTTGTCGCCAGAGCAGGAGATGGCTACGAGCTGCGCTCCGACGACGCTCACAACAGCTACCACCACCACTACCACCTGTACGGGATTCCTCCTATCTACCAGGGCCCCACCACCACAGAGAAGTCCCCTAGTACGGCTGCTAATACCACCAGAGCGACCGTCAACACAACCCCAGCGGCTGCCAACGTTACCAGAGCGGTGGCAGACACCATCACAGCGTCCGCAGACAAACCCGGTACGGAGAAGGGTTGAGGTGCAAGGAAGGGGGACAGACCCTCAGGGGCGGAGAAGCAAGAAGAGGAATGGTGGCTGGTGGGGAGTGGAAGAAGTGGAGGGGGAAGAAGAGGAAGAAAAGGAGAGCCGACGTTCTGAGCTATTCCACACATCTACAAATCAAAAATTATTATTGTATTTGACGGATATTCAGACTACAGTAAGAACATAAAAGCAATGGAGCAGCTGACAAGAACTGTTGCAATTTCGAAAACATATAAAGTTTGTTTCGACAAAACAATGGTTGTACCAATTACGCAAGAAAAATTCTTATGCTATCCCAAAAAGGAAAAAAACATTTTTAAAAGCATTTGAGAAACTGCCGAATTTCGATCAACTTGCAGGAGCATTTAAAGAAGAAAACTGTCCGGTTCTAAGATTATTTGAGAATGGAATTAAAATCTTGTTGGCAGGCTATAATGCTCCCAAATCTGTGGACAGTATCGATCATCTTGTTATGCAAAATACGACAAATCTACAAAACTGAATAAACCTGTGCAGTTATCAAATATTCCACCAACAAATGCAGCAGCTTACAAACATTTCAATCGTGTTTATTATCAAGTTCAAACTTGGTTAGGGCATGATTTGGAACCCCAGAAATGGGGTTGAACAATGCGTAAATAGACCACGGTCAGGCCGATTGAAAATATTAACCCTTTGCGGTCGTATGTCTGCTCTCAGCCACCAAAAAAAGGGAACTATACGAATCATATACTGTATGCATTCATGTATCAGTTTACACTTTTCCTATACGAACCTCACAGCCTAAAGAACCTATTCACGAACTAATAGGATGCTCCATCGATTGGAGATGACGTAATCTAATCTAAACAATAGTTGTGACCCAGCGCTCGCCATGCAAGACGCAGTGGCGAGTAAGTCTTCTTTTGAACGCAATGAAATCGACCACGTTCGACGATACCTTGTAGAATTCCAAAGAATATTCTATAAATTGTATTTAACCAATTAGCAAGTTCATATTGTTTTAGGAGAAAATCGTGCAAATGATGGCGAAAACTTTTTTTCTGGAGATTAAAGGTTTGTGTAATAAATAGTTACATTTTATATAAGGTTTCAGCTAGAAGAGAAAACAGGACACCTACGTCACATTTTATATTCGTCCGAAAATTGGTGGCACAACTGGTGGGTGATTTTCGTGACAGAGCAGATTCAAAACCAGGAAGACCATCGACCTCTGATAAGGAAGAAAGACTTAATGGAAAACTGCATATATTGCGGCATTGTGAAAATGTAAAAAGTAAAGATTGTAGTGTATGTTCAAACAGAAAGATAAAGGGTGGAAGGCACCAAACCAATTATTTTTGCGATACATGCATTCGAAAACCTGACCTGCATGTGGGAGAGTGTTTTGAAAAATATCACACGAAGGAGAATTATAAAACAAAATTTTTATACAAAAACATATAACTAAATGGGTGTATTGAATAAAGATATATCTAAAGTTCCCAAAAAAATTACTAAATCTTGTTTATCCATCGGAAACTTGCGTGTTATGTATACCTGCTCTATCGACGGAAATTAATTCTGACCAGTACAATACCCATCTTCAAATTTAATCCGACCGCAAAGGGTTAACAATAAGGGAGCGGTGCGATATCATTAAACAAGTTGGAAAAAATCCATTTGTTAGTACTCATAAATTGTCCGTTGATGTCGCAACACACTAGGGAAAGACAATGAAATCACAAACAATTCGAAACGTTATTTATTCGGCTCACATATACGGCAAAACCGCGAGAAAGAAGCCGTTCATCAATGAAGTGAATAGAAAAAAATGACTTAGATTTGCAAAAGTGTACTTTTTTCCATCTGATTTTCCACATATTTTTCATCCATTTCTTTCCATCTGATCCGAATAAATGAAACTTAATTTTATCAGAATATATAACATTTTTTCAAAATTCTATGTCTTTATTTGCGTACACTGATTGTACAATGATTTGTTTAACGATGAAGTAGAGCTCCAGAACCAGAGTTCACCATCATTTTCTGGTCCCATGCATCTAACTGTGCACCACGAATGCCAGTAGTTACAAACATCAAGGGTCAAGAAAATCTCTCTATTAGCAACGAAACCACCGAAATGGATTTTTTCTTCAAGATCTTTCTCAAAAGCTTATTTATGTATGTAAGTTTGAACGTTCCGCCAAACTGTGCTGTCAAGCGCGGTAGGCAAGACTTTACCTCAGAGAAGGAAAGACCAGTAAGGTATGTGTGATAATTGTTATTTAAGGCTAACTACAATTGTATTGAATCAGGTTTGTTTATTAAGTATAAAACTTCGTAGATAGTAAATTAGCATAGGATAATATGTAAATGTGTTTTGTTTTTTACAGTTATTTCACTGCATCAATTCGTGTTTGATTTATAACCTCCAAATTTCCAATCCTTTTCAACGTCTTTGATTTCAAGACTAACATGTACATTGCCCAATGTACGAACGAAAGAATAGAAATAGAGAATAAAGCATTGAAGGAAAAGGAAGCAAGTTCAGTATCATACAGTCGAAACGCTACAGATAAAATGCATCACATGACCGACTAATTTGAAACCATGACAGTAGTTAGGATATTGTTGATCATGAGCTACAACCGGGTACCTCAAATGGCTTACTATTGGTCACACAATTGTTCGCTGGGAAATGCAGCTATTCAAAAGGCGATGAGTAAAGATCGCTTTCTTTATTTGATTTCGAAATTATATTTCACTTCCCCGGAGAAACCTGAAGATTCTTCGAAATTATTTTATATTGAAGAACGAATTTCTTGCTTAAAGTATACTTTTTTAAAGAGTTTCACTGACAGCACAAGGAAGTCAATAGACGAGTCAATGGTCCAATTCAAGGAAAGGAACTGCTTAAAACAGTACTAACCCATGAAACCAGTAAAGAGAGATATCAAAATTTAGGAGCGCTGCGATTCTAAGACTTGATACGTATACGACTTCAGCAATTATACTGGGAAAGATTCTTCAGTGACTCAAGGAACTGTAGGAGAACGTGTTGTAAAAATGCTTATTTCTACAGTGAAGATTCCTTAAGTCGTTCTCTGTTTAGACCGACCGATTCTTCACTTCGGTGAATGTGATGTACACTTTGCCCCATGGATTTGTCGGCATCTATATGAAAGGACGAAAAGATACACTAACATTTCCGACTGCAAGAAGACGAGAAGTATAGCGAGGTGATTCGGTTTTTCAAAGTACAAAAGAAGGAATAATTGCTGTCAAATGGATGGACACGAGGGAATTTTTTTTCATGTCGAATTGTCATGGCAATGAATCAACTACTACGATTAGAACTCTAAAAGATAGATCTAAGAAGAAGTTCCCCTGCCCGTTAATGGTAGCGTTTTACAACTAGCTCATGGGTGGAGTTGACCTCTCTGACTAAATGGAAACATGCTACGAGGTGGATCGTAAATTCAACAAGTGGTGACAAAAGGTATTCTACAGATTACTGATGATCTCGATTGTTAATGCCCATATTGTTTTTCAAGACATTACTGAACAAATACGTCTCTTACTACCATTCATCTTCATTGTTGCTGAAAGTCTCCTGACATTTGAAAATGCAAGCAAGGAAGTCAATACACGAAGACACTCTTGCTCCGAAACAATGTCATCGTTATCATCAACAGCGAGATTTTTCAATGTTAGAAACCATTTTCCAATTGAGGGAAAAACGCGCAGAAGATGTGCATGGTGCGTAAAAATGAAGAAAGAGGCATGCACAAAAATAGTATGCACCTCTTGCAATGTATTATAGCATTTTGCAAGAACTGTTTCCAGCTGTACCACATACTTAAGAAACCAAGACTTTAGATACTGTTGCTCCTCTACTGTTTTCAATTTTTAAAATTTTTTACCGTTCTTCTTTTAAAACTGGTTATTCTGGAAATGTTTATAAATAAATATGTTAATAAAAATGTTAACGCAAATTTACATGAAAATGTTAATAAAAAAAAATTGCCTAAAATAACCATCAAAATGTTAATCAAAATCTTAAGTAAAATGTCAATAAAAATGAGTTATTGACTCTAGGATTACGGCTAAGACATACCCTGTCTCAGGATACAGACACTTTCGGCTTGCGACGGGACATATGCTGTCCCATTAATGATAAAGCTTGTAAAATCATTGTTGTTGATGGTGCGCTATTACGGGGACGTTAATGCGTCTCCAAGACCTTCGACCTTTTAGGCATAATAGTTCTTCTATCAAAAAAATCGCTTGGAGGAGAAATAACTGATCCAGGTAATGGGGCGCACTCGGATCGATTTTGAGCTGTATTGAAAAGGTTAAAGTAAAACCAGATGTAAAGCATTTACGTATGTACGGAAGTAAAGTTATTGTGAGAAAGCCAGAACAAAAAAGAATGTTAAAATGGGATAAAAAGTCTCAAATTGGTATTTTACAAATTTTAATAGGTTATAGTGATTTTGGCTATAGGGTGTTATTAAATGGTAAAATAGTAGTCGCCAGAAATGTTGAAGTAGTGAAAAACGACGTGTAGTATATTGGACTGTTTAATGAGAGTGAGAATAATAGTGAAAATGAAGAATTAGAGAATAGTAAGCGCAAGAATATAAAGAACGATGAGAATATTATGAGTAAAATAGAAATACCTTGGAGGTCAACGAGAACAACGAAAAGTCCAATAAGATACCCAGAAAACGAAGATAATAGAATAGCAACTAATAATATATTTGTAAACTTTTGTAGAGTAAGTGTACTTAAATACTTTGAGAAGGCAATTAATACTATTAAAAAAAAAAAAAGATAGTAGTATGTTAAAATAGGTATAAACGAAGATAACTAATAGAAACTAACAACTTGAAAAAGGCATAATTCTTTCGTTTTTGTTAAATGTATGTACATATATATTGCCAGTATAATGTTATATTGATTGTTGATTTATATTGTACAGTATAAAGGAGCCATGTTGGAATATATGAATATGATACTGTACAGTACCAATAGTATGAGAGAGTGAGAAAGAGTGTGTTATAGATAGCAAAGGTACTTGGTCGTGTTGGTCTAGCCTGTAAGAGTATGATAGACAAATATAGAAATAAAGATATAGAAAACCAAACAGAAGTTATTTATTGTATTTTTTTCAACAAGGATTAAAAAATAAATATATTTATTAGAAGCTATTTAATGACTTACAATGATCGTTATCACTATTTCTAACAGTGCACATATTATTACGTTCATTAGAAATGTAGTTCTGCACATTCAATCTAATGCCTTTTAGCGTACACGAAATGCACGAACGCATTGTGTTGAACTTTTTGGAACTTCCATAATTTTTTTTCCTGATTATTTTCAAACTTTTTGGTTCTAGTTCACGGCATATTTTGTATTATTAAGCTTAGCTTTGATAAGATGACGCTTAAGATAATCTTAATTTATATTCGTCGATTTCCGTAATAATTCTCATGTATCCGATAATTTTTGATTCGCATAAAATGTATCATACATACATATAACAAATGAAGCGCAAAAAAATTTTTAAAGAAATAAAAAATGAATAAAGATAAATCAATAAGAATAATAAAAAATTTTAAAGTTGAGAAAAATGTCCGGAAAAAGAACGAATTATATAAACATCGAAAAAAGTATTTCCTTGAGATATTAAAGAAATTTTTAAATGTATTGGAAAATAAAAATAGTGATTCTGCTTTTTTAAGTGAGAAAGAAGAGGCTTGGCAGTTAATTTTTGATGAATTAATTCGTCAAGTATTATTTCAAAAAAGGTAAAGTTCTACGTTATAATTATGTTGCATATCAAGTTAATTATCATTTTGAAAATATTTCAGAGGATAATTACACAACTTAAAAAACTTTGGTCCAATGAGCCTTTTTCCTGAAGTACGAAAAATTACTCACTAGCAGCGCTAGTAGTTCCGTAGGGACAAACACTGTCAGAGCTCCATTTAAACACACAGTAAAATGGACTTATAAAAAACATGTTTTTGACCGAAGACGACGTTCCTGGAGCAAAATTAAAATTTGCAACCGTAAAAGACAATAATGTTGTCACATTAAAACGTTGGCTTGCGTGCTGTAACTTAAAAGTTACCGAAAAAAATGAATTGACAGATTAGAATACAAACTCTAGTAAAAAACTAGCAGTAACGATTTAGTTGTTTAAATTTACAATACATTTATTGGATCCATGTTGTTGTTTTTTATGAAATATAACTCATACTCACACCAAACCGACAACTCAAATCGTACAATAAAAAACCACATCTTAATCTCACAAGGGTTAAAAAAAGTTGACTTTTTAACGATAATACTTTAAATTGCTTTATCGGTATGCGGTTATTAGTTCCTGATTGTGAGTGCCAGATCCTCAGTGATGATTCAGTTGGCGGTCCTAAGAAATTCCACACAATATCAAAATCTTCTGGCATAAGACCTGTATAAAACTTAAACTTCTTGCTGTCATTTATACATGATTCATAGTTAAAGGTAGATGCACTTAATTTTTTCGTAAGTGTTTCAATTTCATTTTGTAGTTTTTTCACAAAAATACTTTCAACTTCTATACAAGTTTGACTTTCTGCATGAGCTACATATTGATTGGTGTGCTCTTTGTCACTTGGTGGTGGTTCAGTAAATTAAGGAGTTAAATAGTCGTCTACTAAAATATCTTGAGTATCATTTTGTTGACTTGGAATGAAAAAATCGGAGTTAGCATCTTTGCCTCTTTTTGATTTTTTGTCTGGACTGCACAGAGAATCAATTGTTGATGTTGAAAGTCGTTTTTTTCGTGCCTTTGGTACCAGTAAAAATTTTAAATTTGTTACTATAAAACGTTTTTCAAACAGATAAGAATATTATTTTTAAATTATTTATTATTTCAGTAATAAAATTGCCAATTATTTATGACTTTAACTGTGACAGACATTAATTAATTTTCGAGCTTAAGAAATCAATAAAATTTCATCAAAAAATTTATTTTTACTCTAATTGCAAATATTCGTTTTCAGAAAAATTTTATTATTACTTATTTTGCTAATCGTTGCAGAAACAGGATCAGGATTTTCTACAGTTGAACCTTTTCCACCGATAAAATGTTTTGAGCACACATATGAATATTTATTAATTTTTTCTACTGGTAAATCTACTCTCCTTGACGCATGTATCCATTGATTGCATCTAACCTCGTCAATATGAGGTTTTACTAATGGTATAAAAAACACATTTTCCTCTGGATAGCGATTATCCGACGTACACCTCGCAAAACTACAATGTTTTGTTGGCATAGTTGTTATTGAAAAAATTTTTTTGTGTATAAATATTATTTTTAAAAATAAAATAATATAGCATAAATAACACAGTCTTAAATAAAAATACTTTATGTTTGTCCCTACTACGAGTGCTGTCTCTCGTGACACGTTCGCTGTAGTACTCTCAGGAAAAAGGCTCATTTAAAATTGATGCAAAGGAATGCTTTAATTAAAGAAAAACAACACCAACTTTCAACCGAAGGAGGTCAAGCTGTTAAGGATGCCGAAATTGAGCCTGATGTTGCTATCATTGCTCTGAATTTGATGAAAACAGCACAAACTTTGTTTTCATCTAACAAACTTTTATTCAAGTCCGCCTTAAAAATGGTCTTAAGCTAGCGTTTACATTCATAGACGCAATTTTAAGATATGCTTAAAAGTTTGATCTTAGCAAAGATGTGTTATTAAATAGATATTCATAGTCATCACTTAAGACGATCTTAAGAATTACAAACTGATGATGCATTCATAGTCAAATAAGATCATCTTAATAAACTTACTTTTTACTCAAAACGAGAGTTTTTGTCAAGTCAACATTTTAGTAGACTTAAGACAATCTCAGTTAACATTAAGGTTAGGATAATTAATTGATAATAATAAATAATAAACAAAAATTAATAAAAAATAATTCAAAAATAAGGTTTAGGCGATAGTTTAAAGTTAATCAATTATTTAAATTTAAATTTATTCAGTTTAATTTCAATTAAAAATTAAATAATTTGAAAAATTTGTGAAAACAAGTAAAGAATGGATCTTTTGGAATTACATAATATCAATGTTGATGATAATATTGATATTGATTCAGATAATGAAGACATAATTATACGTGCTCCAAAACGCTATATTCGACATGTACAAGATCCTTCTGATTTTTATTCAGATGTTGAATTTAGAAAGCGATACAGATTTGAAAAAAACAGTGTTATGTTTGAAATATTAACACTAATAGAACCAAATTTATCTAGAATAAATAATCGTGTATTACCTATTCCACCTGTATTTCAATTGCTAATATGCTTGCGATTTTATGCAACTGCTAGCTTTCAGGTAATTATAAGTTACGATTATTATAAATTTTTATTGTTAATGACGGATTTTTATTGCTTCTCAAAAATTTATATATATTTTTTAATTTTCAGTTAATATATTTTTCAATGAAAATAAAAAAATTGTTTTTCCACACCATCCTCGGTGATACTATGACAATTTTCCAACCAACAATATCTAGAATAGTTTTTCGCGTGTTTTGCTTGCGAGCTTGTTTAATGATTACATAAAAATGCCACAAACTCAAGAAGATATATTAGAAAATCAGAGGCTTTTTAAATACCTACGATGTAAGGGAATGTTGTTGATGAAGCAAATGATTGTTTTCATATACAATTAATTCATACAAAATAACCCAGTAACGGACGAAGAAATCACATCAGTAATTATAGCTGTTATTTATTTTTAAATAGATTAAAAATTCATACATTTTCTTAATAGATTCATTTTTTAATAAATTTTTATTCCACAGCGTAACACTATTATTAATTCATTAATTTTTCGTTGCTTGATACAGGTATAATAACATTCAGAGTAGGACACGAAACAGTGGAAAGAACTGACGGTGTATGGAAATGACGATTTCCTTGTTTATCAAGAGGATTAACAACCAAACTTCTTTGTTCAACCACAATTATTGTAGCCTGTGCTGTATTACATAATATGTCGTTAAGATTTAATGATAATTTACCAGACGATGATTCAGATGAGGAACAAAATGAAGACGTAAATGTACCTGAACCAAATTGGCAACCTGCTGATGGTTTAGCATTTCGTGAAGCATTAATTAGGCGCATGTTTAATGTATAAAAAATATAAATCTATTTTTATTTTATTACATAATTTTCTACTTTTTCAAAAGTAGACATAATAAAATCATTTGTAATTGTTAAAAATAATAAAAAACTACTCTATAAAGAATTCGTACATATAATTTTAAAAGTGAGGATAGGTAACCGAATGTCAAGAGATTTTAATATCCATAGCGGGTTAAAACAGGGGGACGCAATGTCATCCCTTTTGTTCAATTTAGTACTGGAACTTGCTATCAAATAACTGCAGAAAAGTAAAGATGGTCTACAGTGGAACAGGACAACGCAACCTTTGACACACGTGGACAATATTGCTTTGTTAGAGGACAATGAACAGGCCTTAATAAACCCTTTGACTACTGTTGACGCCCATTGGCGTCCGACACTTGTTAGCTTCCCGGTACTGTTGACGCCTATTGGCGTCCAAATAAAATTTCGCTTGTTTCGCCCGTTTTAAAATTTTATAATTGGTCTTATGGTAATGTAGACCTCTAATGGTAATGTAGATTACCTATTTGGATTAACTTATTTTGATTCATTTAAATTTAATAAAACAAATATTGNAACGTCATTGATATATTACGAACAAAATTTAGTCAAGCATTTCAACCTTATGAACGTCTGTGCATTGACGAAAGCTTGCTTTTATATAAAGGAAGGCTGTCTTTTAAACAGTACATCCCGTCTAAAAGAAATAGGTTTGGTGTAAAATCCTTTATTCTCAGCGATTGTCAGACAGGATTTGTACTAGATTTACTTGGTTACGCTGGATCATCTACAATGGTAACACAGTGAAAATCAGGATATTGGAATATCTGGCGCAATAGTTGAAACACTCATGAAACCGTATCTTGGAGTGGGTCATACCCTCTATGTGGACAATTGGTAYTCAAGTCCTGCTTTATTCAATTTTCTACATAATAATTGCACGAATGCGTGCGGAACGGTTWGAAAACGGAGGAAGGGAATGCCGAAAATTGACGAACGGTTAAAARGAGGAGAGGCCACATTTCGATCATGCACTAATTTATTAGTCACAAAGTGGATGGACAAAAAAGAAGTATATATGTTGTCTACCATGCATACGTCAGAATTTGGAACTATAATCAAGCACGGAGGAACRAAAGTTATACGAAAACCTGTATGCGTATTGGATTATAATAACTCTATGGGCGCAGTAGATAAAGCAGACATGGTCATCAGCACGGTAAATTCCACACGCAAAACCTTAAAATGGTACCGCAAGTTTTTCTTCCACTTGTTAGACATTTGCGTGTGGAATGCCTATTGCCTTTACAAAGACAAAATGAAAGAACCGATATCCATGGCAAAATTCCAATTACAGTTAATCCGGGAAATATTGGGAAAATATCACCAAGCTACAAAGCGTCAACCTTTAACAGGCAATAATCATCCGGGAAGATTAACGGAAAGACATTTTCCTTCTGTTTACAAATCGGCA
>NW_015149261.1:9688-23675 GCF_001465965.1 Polistes dominula | reverse complement strand
GCAGAGCTGATTTCTTCGACATGCTTTTCATTTCTTTATCCATCGCGGTTATTTTACTCTGTAGCTGCATTAWAAGTTCACCCATCTGATTCATTCTTTCCGATACGATTTCGGAGAATTTTTGTATTTCTGCTACTTCCATACTCTTAGCCATTTTATATTTATTTATTAATTATTATTTTTTCAGTAATAATCTCTCAAATACTTAACTACTGACTCGTCAGTAGGGATATTAGACACGTCTATATCAGTATTTGGGTTAATAAAACTTGTACTTACTGTACAATTGATGCGTCGTTTGCTTTCTTAAGTGCCCTCGGGTTGACTTGCTGAACTTTATCTTCTTCAGGACCCTCAAGTCGCTGATTATTTCCTTTGGAAATCCCGTACCGCTGCCACCAAATTGTTACGCGGAAATGTTCACGTGAAGTTAAATTCGCGTTGATTTCCGGATAACGTAAGAATTCGGCCTATTGAATTCTTGTGATTGTATTAAAAACAAGGATTTCCAAGTTTTGGAAAGAATAACTTTTATTTACAACAGATTTACGTTCGGATACAAAACGACTCACAAGCGTAACGGCCAGGATAGAAGAGAGTTTCGGATGTCGAAGGAGCCCCTTTTAAGGGAAATCGGAACAAGGAATGTTCTAGAAGAAGGGCGTTTTCCATAAGTTAAGGGATTCTTATTGGTGTTCTCACGGTGCAGTGGGGGATTGTTTAAAAATTCCAAATTTTATGTTCGGCGTGAAAAAGTAGAAACGGATGTCTCTTAATTAGTATGCAGCGCAGGTGTAGGTTTTATCTACTAGCCCTAGCAGGTTTAGACAGGTTTTCCAAGGGATCAAGATAATACATCTAAGCAGGTATAGTTCACGTCGGGCCTAACAGATCAACTACCAGCAACTATTGAAGCGCCCCTCTAGTTACCCCCACCTCTCGCATCCCCACTTCTCACTTCTAGTGCGTACGCCCAGCTGGGCTAGTACAAAAGGACATTCCTTCATTCCATTACTGGACGCCTGTGAATATATATCTTAATCAAAAGAGTTAAGTTAAGGAACATAAGCGAAGCGAGCGAGGGGTGAGATCTTTTCATTATATACATTTCACATCTACGGTATTTTCCCGCGTGGTAACACCACCTGGTGGACCATCATTGTTATAATTAAATATCATCAAGGGTTTTTATGCTGCAAGGCTTTTCCCTAAAGAGCCAATAAAAAAGGCATTGTTTCTTTGATTGGCTCAATCACGTGTTTTATTTTACACTTTAACCTAACCCTTTATTCTCCACTTCATAGCATATACAAATTACCAGAAGACTCTTAGTTGAGGAATTTCGGCCATAACATCGTTGTTAGAATCTTTATTTAGATAAGAGTATATAGAGAATATTATTTTGTTTTTCAAAGAATAAGGACAAGATATTTTATAAATAATACCGGTCTAGAGAGATAGGGAGAGAGAGAGAGAGAGAGAGACAGGCAGACAGACAGACTGACAGACAGAGAAGTGTGGAAGGCTACGGAGTTGAGAGAGTATTTCTCGAGAAGATCTCTATTAGATCTCTCATTGCATTTTACCAGAACCTTCCTTTAGTCCAGCAGTATTTTCCATATGTTTTTCGTAGCATCATTATTTCGTCATTCCTAAAATGTTTGTTAGACAGCGCAAAAATATAGATTAAAACGGGAAATTGAAAACCATACTAACAAAAAAAATTTTATACCTGAGTTTCAAAAAAAGGATATTCTATATTTATTTATTTTACGACGAATTATATTTCTCTCGATAAATATCCTACGATTTTGGTGTCTATCTACGACTATCGCATTTAGCATTCCATTTTTATCGCTTAATTTTAAAAAATTGTACTTTTTATCAATTATTTTACCCAGAGACCATACCGGTGCACTTCGATATATATGGTAATAATATTATAATAAAAAATCCTACAATAATCTTACTCTTGAAACTGTGCATTCGTCTCATTCTCTCGAAACATAGTTTTTTTAAGGTTTCACTTCTAACACGTGTGATCTGCACACATGTTTTTTGAAGTATTATTTTTTTTGATTAAAAACAAAATAATGTATGCATTATTATCTGTACATTTTATGCAAATAAAAGTGAAAATCTTTTTATGTGTACATCTTCGACAAACATACTTTTGACATTTTTCACATATATTATTTGTTTTGTTGTTATAGCAAAGTCGTACTTGACAAATTTTGCGTTTGTTAAAATGGATTGCATTTGATGATGTTGTAGCTCTGTATTCGGTGTAAAGCTGTTCTGCTAATTAAAACAAGAACACTTTTCGTTGTATTTGTAATTCTGTCGTTTCTTTGTAAAATATCCAACCATTTATAGCAGACAAATCTAAAATATTGAAAAATATTTGGAGGGGCCATCTATGAGAACTAGCTTTTGCTGTATGTTTTCTGGCCATTTGATCCGTCATATCAACTCCAAATTTTGTGCTTTTATAAAATTGAATAGATTCCGGTAACATTTTGTTATTACTTTTATCAATTTGCATTAATTTATGCTTAGAACTTAGAATAACTACTTCTTTATTTGGTTTGTTTTTATATATTGTAAGAATACAATTCTCTGATTTATATAGCAGAACAGAAAAACGAGACCTGTTATCCTTTGTTTGTTTGGCTGTTTTTTGTAGTTCTCTTTTGTTTCCTCTAATAGTTCCAATTAGAGTTGTTTTTTTTTTGGCAAATAATTTATTTTTGGCTAATTTTGACATGCTAGTGAAAAAGTTATCGGTTGAATATTTCTTCCACAGCTTGTATATGAGTCGATAAGTTTTAGAACAATGTGTTCACTAAGAAGCATTGACGGTGGACATGGTTCATATTTCCCCTAATAAGAAAAACCATTTAAAACATATTTGCTACTGACATCTCTTGTAAGTCAGAATTTGATGGCAAATTTGTTGGATTTATTAGGCATATACTGTGTAAATCTGCACCTTGCTATTGAAGGAAATAATTGCTCTTGTCAACTGTTATATTTTGCCCTGGTTGATAGCAAGCTTGATTGTTTTCAATGAATTTATCCCATGTTTCCAAAACCTAGGCAAATTTATTTGTTTTGAAGGTGCCTACTTCTTTTAGCTCTTTTGTCAAAACGAATAAATCGTAGGATATGCTTGAACTTTTCTCTAGCCATAATGTTTCTAAAAAATTCGGGACCCCACTTTGCTGACCATAAATAACTCAATTTAATAATAAGGGTCATTTGTTTATTTTAAATTTTTCAAGCAGTCAAAATGACTGCTTTTGGGCAATATAGAAATAACACATACAAATAAACCGGAAATGTAGGAGGGGAGGGAAATGACAAAGATTATTAATAAACGCATTTACATGTTGTATAAAAAGTCAACACAATTTAAAAAATATTTATCTTTATATACATAATTTTGTTTCTAATTGAAACTAGAAAATAGTAAAAATTACTTGCTTGGACAATCTAGTTTTAATCACAGAAAATTTTTTTAGTGAAAACTTATGTTTGGACGAAGCTATGTGTTATGATCAAATTCTTTCATTTAGAGTCCTCTGGTAATTAGTTGCTGGGGATGAGGAAGAAGGGATTAGAATAAAATTAATCAAACACGTGGTTGAGCCAAACAAAGAAACAATGCCTTTTTTATTGGCTCGTCAGGAAAGAGCCTTGCGGCATAAAAACCCAGGATGATATTTGATTATAACAATAAGAGTTAACAACGTGGTGTTGCCACGCGGGAAATACTGTCGATGTGAAATGTATGTAAGATTTATTGAATTAAAATAAGAAAAATGTTTATTATAATATAAGAAATACTTAAATATTAAGGTTTGAGATAAGAATCGGAAAGAAAAAGTAAGTAATAATAATTAGAAAACACAAAACACTCGTATAATACTGAATAGTTACATCGAATCAAGAAGGCGAAGATCGCCTTCTTCGCCGCGCTTATATATTCATTCACCACACCAATGGGCCCAATCACTTCCGTTAATCATTCTCGAAATCTCCAGACTATTCCCAACCGATCAAACAAAAGACTTCTTCCTTATTTCCGGTTCGGGAATATTCGAGAGATTTCACACACATACTTGTATTCTTACCGCTACACGTACTCACATTCATACTCATATCGCTGCATGCACTCACACTCATATTCATATTGTTACATGTTCTTACAAATCTTTCACGTTCATCAACTGTTTTCACGCACACCATACACTCGCACTCTTCGTCTTTCTCTCACCCTTACATGTATATAATGGAAAGATCTCAACTTTCGCTCGCTTCGCTTACGTTCCTTAACTAATTTAACTTAACTACTTTGATTTAGATATATATTCACAGGCGTCCAGTGATGGAATGAAAGAACGTCCTTTTGTACTGGCCCAGCAGGGCGTATGCGCTAGGGGTGCGAGAGATGGGGGTAACTATAAGAACGCTTCGATAGTTACTAGTATCGATGCTTGATATGAGTATCAATCTATAGTTCTAATCGATAGAATCGGACACGCGCGATTTAACTACATCTAATTACCGTACGATCAATTCAGATCGTACACTATGTACCTACATACGTATACGCCAGTGGAAAATGTGTTTCATGGAACAAGTGAATAACTTAGTTTAGTCACAAAAAAAGGAGAAAAAGCCATAAAAATCGAAAAACAGCATAATTTTATTGATTTATTTATTTTTTAAAGTACATTTAAAACGTTCATTAAACTAAATATAAAAAAACATCATTATTATTTTAAAAGAAATGAAATTAATCAAAATGAAAATATATATATTGAACAAAGAGAAAAATAATATGACTTGCATAATTTCCTTAAAATATTTTGTATTTATTTAATCATAGTTATAAAGATATTTTTCAAACTGACGTACTTCCTTTTCTTGTGGATCCTTTTCTTCAGATCGTTGCTAAATTATTTTAAACACAATCATGATTAATAAGATGTAAAGCTTATATKTAATAAAAATATTTAAAATAATAGGTACTATCACGCAATAGCTAATCGAAACAAAAAGTAAATAAAATTTATATCATAAAAATCAAATAAATTACCTCTTTTTCGGTCCCCCTAACGAGAATATTTTTCTCGTTGCCATCTACGGAATTATCTTTTATTAAATGGCGAACAGCGATTATTGAAGATTCTGTGCATAGTATAGAGTTTAGTCGTTTTAAAAGTAATGACATTTTTATGTAATATACATTTTTTAATTTTTCGTCAGCTACTGCATTTTCTAAAAGATTAGGCAATAAAATAAATAAACCATGATGCGAAGATTTTTTTCTTTTTTTGCATAATTTTTCAATATTAGTGTCTCTTAATCCATCTCCGTCTAAGTCGAACGAAGAGAAAATAAAGAATTTTACATGAGACAGACAAAGCTTTCTGCTATATTCATCTAGTATTTTAGTAACTTTGAAATACTTTAACGAAGAAATTGAAGAATCAATCTTCGTTCTTTGTAGATCAAATATGCCATCTAGTGGACCTATAGTTAAAACTTCTTTGAATAATTTCTCAATACATGTGACATTGCTYAAGTCATCTTCATGTCGGACAATGACCGTTACTCCATTTTCGCGCCATTTAAGGACCGCACATTCGTGACCCTGTGTAGACATATCAGAAGCAATGATGAATTTTTTAACTCCTTGTTCGATCATCCATTCAATCAGTACTTTGCCAAAGATATTGAAACCATCGATGACAAGGTAATATTTATCGCTATGGAACCAAAATTGAGAAATGATATTGGAAAGTGTTTTATCTTCTTGCAAGTTGACTAAAACCTGCAAAAAAATACATTTGT
Source organism: Polistes dominula (assembly GCF_001465965.1). The sequence goes on along the minus strand of NW_015149261.1, from coordinate 17,813 downwards.
AATATAATTGTCAAAAAATATTATTAAATATTATTAGATAAACAGTATAAATAATTATTTACTTTTCCATAACGTTCACAAGCATCAATGCTTCTTTCTTCCGTTGCTCCTTGAAGAAAAAGTCTTCGTGATATAATTGGTTTTAAGCTGCCCATTTTAAGAGCTGTTCTCATCAGATCTGCTGCTTCTCTYTTAATTTTCGTTGGCAACTTAATAAGGTCTTGTAAACAGTAGCCGTATATACTTATGCTCCTATTAAAATTATATAGTGGTATCGGATAGTAACTAGGCCCTTTATAATCATAAGTCATAACCAAATGTTTTAAATCTTTAACAATGTCTAAACAATTTTCCATATCGTCTAAGACGGAATAGTTTGCTACTACAAAATCAAAACCTTTGCCTTTTGTAATATTTAGAATATAACTTTTATAATTTTTAACATTTATAATATGAGTCTGTGGTAAGCTTGGTCGTATTGTCTCGATCACTCGTTTTTCTGCTTCCGTTTCATAAGTAGTGTAAACATCAAAATTATATAATAAAGATAAATTTATAAGAGCCTGTCCTATGTCACTAGCACCAAAATGTATTAATACAGTTTTAATAGTTTCAAACTTTCCTTTATCTGAATGTAAAATAATAAAAGCTGCTAAATAAGCTTGGGGAATCGTTGCAGCATCTTCAAAGCTTAACGTTTCTGGAATAATCCAAGTTAAATCTGGATCTGGTAAAATTTCATTGCTTATAGTTAAATTATTAACAAGCCCCATTACTCTACGACCTTTTTCATCTCTTCCTGAATATTCWGTAAGAAATATTTGTGATTCTAAGCTGACGTCACTATTTAAATAGTACTCGTAAACATTCAAGTCGAATGCTGCAAACTCTACTTCTACGACACTTTCATTTTTTTTTCTAAACAGTGGTAGGTCTTCCGTCCATTCTAAAGAAATTGGTTTATTTATTTGTGCTTTCCAACGCAAAGAAGAAGTAGACTTCACTGACAATGGCATCCATCTGTATGTGCCCCATTCCCCATTTGGCGCTAAGACGTTTTCACGAAGATTAAGCTTTACTTGTGATTCATAGAATTTATTTTGAAGTGAGAATTTTGGTGCTTTTTCATCTTGTAAGTCAAAAATTTGAAGTTTCTTATATCCCGGTTCTCGTTTTATATCTCGAAGTATCTCAAATATATCATTATCGATAATAGTGTTTACCACAAATATAATATTGTCATATTTTGAGTCTCGCAAACAGATCTTTAATTGATCTAGACAGTTTTCTTGGTTACTCAAAACAATCGTTTTTCTTAAATTTCTTTCTTTACGTAAAAGCAGAACAATACGACAAAGAGAAATGTTGATCTTTAAGATGACATTTAATCCAACACTTGCTAATGCAGAAATCACATTATCTTTCTCTTCTGTTTCCATGGTTGTCAATAAAAATGATTCTTTATCGAGAGTACTAATAAATTTTCTTACATCCTTAAAGTGCGCATTATTTATAATCGTCAAAATAAAATCCTCATTCATTGTCTGGTTAAGGAGCTCTCTGTTAATTAATTTTATATTCAGGTTTTTCCTCGTCCTTTGTATGATATTCTCGAGAAACTCCAAAATGTTTTCATTTTTGTTTTTTGAGTCCTTTATTACCAATATTTTTTTGATATTTTTTTTGCTAATATTTGTGGAAATTAATCCTATTACTACGTTTAATACGTCGTCAATATTCAACTCTGTTTTATCTACATTCTGGATAAATTGAAGTTCATCCGTTATAATTTCCCAATGACTGTTTTCAAATATTATTTCCTGAAATTGAATCCCAATCATCTCAATTCCGGGGCAAGCTATCACATTTATGTGTTTGTCGAATCTCATAGATAGCTCTGTGAAAACAAATTATTATATACTATATAATTTATTAAACTATGATATATGTCGTGTTTTTTTGTGGAGGAACTTACCAAAGAAATATTTAAATAATTGTTTAAGAAAATGTATTTAAATAATGTAACAATTAGAATTTACGAGAATATATAATGCAGAAATTACTTGAATATTTCTTAAAAAATAATTAAAGATCTTGAATTCTTTCCTAATAATGACTTTTGTTTTAATAAATTGTTTATTATTTCACAATTATAACTGTTAGTACTAAAACGTTAAGAAAAGACTGCCGATTATTGCGAATAATTAAATAACTGTAAATAATTTAATATCAAAGCAAAATTCAATAAATAATATAAATTTTAATTTTTTGTTCTTTAATTATAAATAAATGAAAATTAAATTCATTTCGTTTTACTCCTAATATGATCATAAAGTAGTATAAATACATTTTAATTTTGATTTATCTGTTAGAGAATTTGAAGAGTTTTACACACAACTCTTGGTCTATATTTCATCTTAATAACGACGAAAAAGTTAATATAAACATTCAAATGCTTACCATTATTTTCTTTCATTTTGTCAGTTAATTGTGCCAAGTCGATGACGAGTTTTTCTATCCTACTCGGTATCAACATATTTTTGTTCCTACTGCTGATAATATGCACTTGAATTAATCCTTCTAGTWATAACATCCAATCACTGCTCCATTTAAACGTACCATTGGTACACGATGTWGAAAGTCTGCTAATAATATTATAAGATTCTTCGTACTGGTAACCACGTAAAAGAAGATTTGAATAAATATCTTCTTCGTTTAAAAATTCTGTTTCCTTTTTCAGTAAAATAATTTCAGGAATAACTTTTTTCTCAGTTTCTGCTACTCGTATAGTTCCAGAAGCTAACATGATTCCTTCTTTACATTTAACTTCAAATTTTCCTGAGCCTAAAAATTTACATTTTTTTAACATAGTTACGAAATATTATATTTTGGTGATTAAAAATTTTTACCTTTAAATATCATAATAATTAAATGTATTTTGTTATCTTTGGGTACTGTTAGTAATTTATTGTGATTTTTAATATTTTCCAGAATAAAAGAATTGTCATGCTTGTGCGGATTTAAATTTAAGTAAACATTTAAAACTAATTTCGAATAGACAGCTAAAGAAATARTAACTTTATCGTTCATTTTAAAGTTTCGTAAAAATTTGTATTTATCTGATTCCAGATCTATCAGTTCTTCAACTTGTTGAATTTCATACGTTTTATCAGCTTCCACGTTCCTGTCCAACATATGAAATAGTAGTTTGTACAATTCATTTTAGAAAAAAGTCTATTTTATACTTACCAATCAGAACTATGTTCCCATCGGAAGAGTGAAGAAATCGACGGCGTTCCTATAGAAACGGGATAGGAAATTCTCGGATAGAGCTTCCCTGGCTTAATAGGTATCCCAAGATTATAAAGCTTTCCTAATGTTGATAGTAATAAGATTGAATTATCTTTATTACCCCGTCTTGTTAATGTTAAATTAATGCAGTTTTTTTGTAACGATTTGTTCAAAATTGCCTGATGAATAAAATGTAATAAGTTACACAGTTATAACAACATAAAATAAATATTTTATTCTAAATAATAAACCTGTAGCAGTCCATGCGGTGAAATTTCAATGGTTATAGCATTCTTTGGAATCATTTTTATTACTTCTTCGAATAAAACAGGAGAAAGAAGATTATTTGTATGATATTCAGGTGAAGAAACTTGAGCTTTCATTGAAAGCCATTCGTTTTGCGGGATAGACGTGCATATCCAACGAGAACTGCGTTCTTTTGGAAAAGGAATGACTTTTTTTAGGTAATCCAACAACTTTGGACCAGCTGGAGAAATGTAACGACTATGATATGCAATATTATTAGTTGGAACGGTTTTAGCAAATATTCCTTTATTCTAAAAATGAAAAATTATGACTATATTAATAAAACTTCATTATTAAGACTGTCTATTAAAAAATCTACTTAAAATCTGCTAAGAATTACCTGTAATTCTTTTACAAAAACATTTATTGATTCGGTTGGTCCACTTATTGTAGAGCTTTCTGGTCCATTATGACATGCAACGTCAATGTCTTCAGGGCAAATATCTCGAATTTTTTGGTAGCCAAGACCAACTGCAGCCATCGTTCCGTGTATTAAGTCACTTTCTACAGAAGCCAAACCTCGAGAGAGAGCACTTAAAATCATTTCTTCAGCAGAAAAGCAACCATCTGCGTAAGAACAACCAAGCTCACCAACAGAATGCCCGATCATGTAATTCGGTTTAACGCCAACAGCATATARAATATCCACTAGACCAATCTGTGTAACAATCACGAGAAATTATTTATACAAAGATAAGAAGAAATAAAAAATATTAAAGTGTAAATATTAAATATATTATTACTTGTATTGCCGCTATTCCTAAAAAGCAATTTATAATATTATCGTATATAGTTGGATCTTTGTCACATATAATATGCATAATATCATAACCTCGAGGTCTTAAAACATTATCACACCTTTTTATTGCTTCAGCAAAGATTGGTATCTTCATCAGTGATTCACCTAAAAAAGATTTATTATGATATTTGATAGTTATCAAATAACATCTTTTTAATTATTTATATGTAAAATTTGTAGTACCCATTCCAGTCCATTGTGATCCCATCCCCGAAAAAACAAACCATATCTGTCGAGATTGAGGTGACAAATTGTCATTAATCATCTCTATCGATTGTTCTGAGTTAGTTACTTCAGATTCTGGAATTACTGTATATCCAGAATACAATGATTGAGGAAATGGTTTCTCAGTAATGTCATTAATTAATTGAGCAAATTCATCATCTCCTCTGTTCGAATTCAACTAAACACGTATACCATATTATTAACAATCATTTTGTATAATTAGTTTTGTCGTAAAATAAATATCTTACGGTATTGAAGATCGATGTCATCATTTCTTGAGTTCGACAAGAAGCTACAAAAAGCCGTGGCATATTATTTTGTGAAAGCTTTCTACCCAGCTTCTCTTTTGAATGACGTTTCAAGATAATGTGCGAGAAGGAACCATTTAATGCAGCTGTGTTAACTGCAGCGTAACAATCCGTCCAAATTGTTGGTTTTGTAAYGACTTTTACGCGTCCCTCCTGAAGACATTGAGCTTCTTCCGGAGGCTCGGAATAATGAAGATTCGGTGGTATAACTCCGGTCTCCATAGCAATTAGTACCTAGAAATTACAAAGAGAATATANGGTATAACTCCCGTCTCCATAGCAATTAGTACCTAGAAATTACAAAGAGAATATAATGTAGAATATGAAAATAAATCTGTATTGTGTTACATTTAATTTTGTCTTTTCATTTATTTTACCTTGATTATCGAATTTAATGTATTATTATTAAATGTATAACCAATGTTTGATTTAATAGATCCTATTAAGAGAGGATTAGAATAACTTCGATCTTGACCATAAACAAGATCTATCGCATTTAATTCTTCTAGATCCATTGATCTGATTGCTGTACCATCGGCCTCGATGTAATTTACATCGCTAGGTCTTAAACTGCATTGTTTCAATGTCTGTTTCATTATTTGAGCTTGAAATTCAGCTGTAGAAAATAWACAAGTTTTTCTTGAAATTGCTGGAGTGTAACTAACACAAATATTAACGACCTCAGCATATACTCGCTTTGCATCTTTAGCTCTTTGTAAGAAAATAGTTCCTACTGACTCGCTTCTTAAGAATCCAGAAGCATTTTTGTCGAAAGACCTGTTTAGCCCGTCGGATGACAACAAACCTAAATCACGAAATTTATACAACCAAAAATTATTTATAAATTAGGAAAATATTCATTTGATTATGTAGAAATTTTCATTATTATTTATATGATCAAATTACAAGAAACAGTTGCCTTTTTTTTCTTTATATGTAAGTACTGGAAGTAATTATTCTTTACATACTCATATTTTACCTAATTCAGAGAGTTGAGAGGATGTTTTAGAAAGTAAACTTAAGGCTCCACCACACACAATCGCATTATCGCAATCTCCAGCTTTAATAGCTTGGTAAGCTTTTTGAATTGCTAATGCACTTGATGTGCAATTTGAATCAATACTACAGCTTGATCCAATTAGACTCATAACAAATGAGATCCGGTTTGCTAGCATACCACGGCAATACCCCGTTAAAGTATATCCATCTTTCTATTATGAAAATAAAACGAACTATAGATACAGTTTTTTCAATAATTTTTAGAATCAATTAGATGAATCTATTAACTTACCTTTCCTAGAGCTCTCATAAGATAACTATCTGACTCATATAAACTCAATACCCCGTAAACATTGGTTTTCTTGTCGCGTAGCTCTGCAGGATTTATTCCAGCATCAATAATTGCTTCAAAAGTAGTTTCAATTGCAATTCTAAATTCTGGCGCCATATTTTTTGACTGGAATGTACTAATTCCAAAAAAGAAGTTGTCAAATTTCGTTAAGTCAGAAATTATTCCCAAACGAGATGGTATTTTGGAAATAGGATCTAGAATAATTATATATCAAAACAATAAATAAAGTACTTCAATATGATTGTTGAGAACAATAAATTTTTTTTTTTGTAGGCAACAAGGCACACTCATACACAGGCATACATAGGTAATTAGACAGGCTGACATAAAGAACAATAAAAGCGACTCTTTCTATTTGTCGGATTTTCTTGAAGACGTTAGGAGGAAGTGAGAGACGGACAAAGTATCTGTACAGCTTTATAAATAATCGCCGACTAATGCAAAACGTTTTTCAAACATCTTCTATCAAAGCATTTTACATGAATTTTCGAACAGTAAAATATTTTCGTGTAAAAACTAATTTAACTTATTCTTACCTAATTTCCATCTTTTATGATCTATAGTCGAGCAATCCTTTCCACTTATTAAATTCGCTATTAATTCATTAATATTTTCACTTTTCGGAAATCTTCCAGATATTCCAGAAATAACCACTTCTTCTTTGCCATCTAAATTCATACTTGCTAAATGTATCTATATAGAAGCTACAATCAAATACGATTTTACTTATCAACTAAAGCTATTAATTGTTGCTGCTGTTTATATAGCCTTCGGCATAGGTCTAATTAAAACTGATATTTGTACCATTCGTTTTAAAAATTTAAATATCTTACGCGTAGAAAGCATTGTCATTTTATTTAAGTGAAAACAAACGCGATTTCGAGGCATGGGAGCGATGTGCGTCACGGCAAGACAGTGGTGGACGGTGAGGCAACGGAGCGACGGGTGGCTTTGAAACGGCCACGATATTTAGTAAGAAGAGAAAAAGAGACAAACATATAGGATTAAGCCTGCGAGAGAATGAGATAGAATATAGCTATGTAGTTTTTCCTATTCTCGGTCTCCATACTACAAAGCGTGGACACGTATTCTTTCGATACTCGAAATGTTTGTAGGTAGGAACGATAGAAGGGTAGAAGGAATAAACAGAGATAAGCACGTAGGTATGTGACAAAAGTATAAGGTCCAAAGGAACCGACGGTCGAAATAAAGCTAGAGGGTGCTTGGTCTGCTTTTATTTTACCAAACGTGTCATTTCTTTACTATTTAAAAATGTTTCTATTTTATTGAAAAATTAGTATTAAATTCTTTATTTCGCAAATATTATAATAAATAAAAATGAAGTACATAGAATGTATAATAATTGTATTGTCTGAAATATTAAAAAAAAAAAAAAAGGATTACCAGATACATCAGAGAAAAAAATTAAACAACATTGTAGAATATTTTTCTTATAAATATTCAAAGACATGTTTTTTAATTATAATTTTGTCTATTTAGAAAATTTTTAATAATTTTTAATAAAATAGAAAAGTTTGTAAATAGAAGAAACTAGACACGTGACAAAAACAAATAAACCCTAAATACTTTATATTTCCAATAAGAATATAATAATATAACTTATTTTACAAATATGGAAAAAAAAATATAAAAAATAAATTTTTAAAAAAATTTTTAATATTTTGAAATAAAACAACGAAAATAGAAATAGATTTTAAAATCGTTGTAATTCAAAACCCGATGAAACGAAAAAAATATGACCACAATTGTTCCCTTTTTTAACAGCATTTACAGTTATTAGTTGCAACACAAAAAGAAATACTTGTGTATGCTAACCTATGATAA
>NW_015149260.1:0-10303 GCF_001465965.1 Polistes dominula | reverse complement strand
TCATATCTTTTCTATTTAAAAATGTTTCTATTTTATTGAAAAATTAATATTAAATTATTATTCATTTCGCAAATATTATAATTAACAATTATGAAATATATAGAATATAATAATTGTATTGTCTGCAATATTTTACAAAAAAATGAAATGATTATCAGATATATCAGAGAAAGAAAATTAAACAACATTGCAGAATACTTTTCTTAAAAATATCCGAAGACATGTTTTTTAAATATAATGTTTGCGTATTTAGAAAATTTATACTAATTTTTTAATAAAATAGAAAAGTTTTTAAATATGAGAAACTAGACACGTGACAAAAAGAAATAAACTCTATTTACTTTATATTTCCAATAAGAATAAAATAATATAACTTATTTTACAAATATAGAAAAATAAAATATAGAAAAATATTTGTTAAAAGATTTTTAATATTGTTCTTTTAATAAGTTCTATTAATTATGTCCATATTTGCTTTAAATTTGAAAGTTTAACAAATATATATATATATATATATATATATATTTATTTATTTATTTATTTTTTTGGTAACAATGTCACATCGTACTTTATCTGTTTGCCAATATTATTTAAAGTTTCATCTACTGTGGCTATATTCTAATTTTTTATTTACTACAGTAAACTCTACAGTTTTCATACTGTTTTTAAATTATTAATTATACTTAAATTTTAGCGGTAATTTTTGCATTATAATTGCACAAGATTGAAATTCAATTGCCACGTGGTTTGACATGCAAAAAAAAATGTTTTTAATAACAAAAATTAATTATTACTGCAAAGCCCTATACGTTTAGATATTAAAAACTCAGCAGCAGCGTCCTTTAGTTCATAGATACCATGGCGCTGCCATCTCACACGGAGTAGAGATCCTGTAGGAGGGACGCGCCATGTTTATTATAAGGCTGGAAATGTGGGGGGACAACTTCCGTTGCATCGCGCAGCTATGTTTATCTGTAGTATGTATTAACGGCTGTGGTTAGTTTAAGTTTGGAATACTTATAGTTTTTATTGTGATATTTATATTTAATTGTTTTGTTTTTTTAGGTAATTTTCTATAAATGTAAGTTTATTCTACTAATTTAATAATTACAAGTATAAATGTACAAACCTAACTTATAACTTATCGTTTGTTTACGGACTTATTGCCTTTTATCAAATCAAACTTAATTGAATCTTTCTTGTTGAATTTATAATAATTTTTTTGTGTAACCTATTGTATTTTAATATAAATTTTTAATTATCATTAAATATAATTCATTTTTTTCTGTATTTGATACAATTCATTATTTCATAATTATTTCAATGTTTGAATATTTCGCGCGCAATCACGTGACTACACGAGTTCCTGTTCCCCAGCAATCTACATGACGCGTTCCTCCTATAGGGTCTCTAGCACGGAGCGGATAGGTATACCACCGTGTTGGCGTCCACGGCGCGCCTGCACGTCACATCGAGAGTTGAAACTGTTGAAAGTATGTTTAGCGCGCGCGCGTGCGTGCGTGTGTGCGTGCGTGTGTGTGTATGTGTGTGTGCGGCGTGTGCGTGTGTGCGTGCGCGTGTTCGTGTGCGTGTGCGACATTCTTTCAAGTGTTCGGAACTCGTACTTAAATCAGCTGTTTTAAAATCTGATAGTGTTTATGTTTTTCCATTAAGGTAGTACCCCCCTGTAAAGACAAAAATTTCAATGCTTTTTCATGAATTTTTTTGAATAGGAAAATAAAATGCGATCGTTTTGAAATTTTAATATGTTTCTATCAGTATCTTAAACTATACAAAAAATTTTTTTTAATCTTATTTGAGCAAGATATGTCCCTTTTTTTTAACGTCAAATTGGAGTGAGACTAATTCATTTTGGAGAAGCACAGAGCCTTTGTAGCTGTCTGAAACAAAAAAACTAAAAATACTTATTATTCTATAGGCTTAATTATAGACGTGATACCAACAATATGTATATTTTTTAAAAAAAAAAAGAAACAAAATGACGGACGTGTGAAAAAATTTTTCCAAAATCGGTGCTTTATTTTACCTTTAATTGTTAAAAAAAATATATTTATTAATAAAAAATTAAAGATTTTTGAGGTATTTCGTATCAGAATATGTGTCAAGAATAACTGGTAAAAATTTTAGCCCAATCAGTTTTATAGTTTTTAGTGAGTGCTTCTCCAAAATTTCAAAAATGTAGTTTCGAGAAAAACGCGTTTAAAGTTTTAAGAACAGATTTTTTTATAAACAAATTATTCTTACACAATTCTGCTATGCCTGGTGCATGCAGTAGTCCTTTAGCTTCCTCATAATTATTATTTTAAACAGCTTTGAGAACCCTACGTAGGTTCTGGCTTCTTTAGAGTTAGCTTCTGTAGTTTTCTTCGCTCTCAAAATACGAGCATTATCAACGGTATCGACGTCGTTTCTGGCTGTTTGACCAATGTATTTCACGTAATTCACACCATAACGCTCCTCAGAACGCTTGAACATTTCAGAAACACTGTCGACCTCCATTTTGTCACTGTTACTCTCCTGATTTGCTGTGCATTCATTTTTGTGATCTTCAGATAAACTCTCAGGTTCGATTGGGTTATTTGTTGCAGAATACTGACATCCTTTACATATGCTTGATTTGACTATCACATCAATTATTTTATTTGAAAATCTGCCTATTAACGACACAATACCTAACAGAGAGTAAATGGAGGCAACAAAATAGAGAGCGTTCTAAGTTATACACGCTACGGCGCGCTCCCTACTTTCGGCTATAACTTTGAGAATACTTTGAATATCGGTCTGAAATTTTTCGGAGCATATTTTTGAAATGTATTTCTTACGAAATATGTAAAAAAAAAAAAATCGATTTTTTTGAACCGACACAGGGGGGTACTACCTTAAACGCGATGGAATTGATTGAAAGAAAAATATGAATGGATTAAAAGAAAAATTTCTTTTTCGAATAACGTTTTTATATTATTAAAATAAAAAAAAAACATTTAATATACTTTGGTATTTACCTTAAAGCAAGTTAATTAAAAATTATAAAAATCAATATCGAATTCTTCATTTTCGTTGCCGTTATTTTTTACTACATTAAAATGTTCACTTGTATCATTTTCTTGAATGTCATTTGTTATATTGCTGTTAAACTCGTCAAATTCATAATCACTAATTAATTAATCTTCAAAATAATTAGTAATTTTATTTGGTGTATTTTCACAACTTTCACCGTTGCAATTTTTGCACGTCCTGGAACATTTTAATCCAGCCTTTTTACATGTACAACGAGCTGTATTACAATTAGCCTGTCAACTACAAAATACCTGCAATATATAAATATACGATTTGTCCATAAATAAACATTTAAATAAATCTTTTTAAATTAATTTTTTGACTTAGTTATAGCATGCGAGATAGCTATTCATGTTTAGAGTATGTGGTTATAATTTCAGAAGGATCGGTTGAGTAGTTTCGGAGATATCATGCCCGCCAACCGAAAAAACGTTGTTTTGAGAAAAACGCGTTTAAAGTTTCTTTTACCAAATTTTTAAAAAGTCTAACTTTATCTTATTCTGCGATGCCTGCACCATACAGTATGCCTTCTGCTTCTTCAAAATACTCATTTTCTTTCCACTTTAGCCTTTTTTCGTTGTGTCCTGGCCTCTATCAAAGATTCTCCACTCAAACGATTGGCCGAGCGCTCACGCGTGTTGTCGCGATTACTAGCGTAATTGACTGCGATAGGGCCAAGTTTTATCTCCAAAACGTGCATTATTTTCAGTATTGGATCAAAACCTTTGTTGAATATACAAGCTGCCAATTTACAAGCAATTTCAACAATTTTTTTACCATTAAATAGGTATTTAGGCACCATAGCCCAAACGCATTTGTTGAAGCACTCATTATTATTTTAAATGTGTGGCCACCTAAAAATCTTTCAAGTAATTCTGTTTTTGTCAGATCAACATCAACCTTTTGCTTTTTGCTGCTATATTCATGCAGAGACATTTCCACTTACACCATCGCAGATGGTTTGTTTCCTCTATCAGTAATATCTCTATGTGTTTGGGTTGCAAAATAATATACTTAAACTGCTCGGATTGTTCTAAAATTTTTATATGTGAATTCTACATATGTTTACTTTCAAAAAAAGCAAAAAAAAAAACAATTGATTTTTTCAAAATGATAAACCAGAATGAACCCTTAATATAAATTAAAAGTCGTCTATTATTTAAACAAATAACAGTATATTCAACTGATAAAATTAAACTATAAACAATTAGAAAAATTGTTGTAAGAAAAGAAACCTTATGTTTCTTATCGTTATAAAATTTCTATGTACTTAAAGTTTGTTACTTAAATTAATAAGAATATTTTTACCATATAAAGTAATTCACTTAGAGCAGCTCGTTTGTCAGTCATGACAGGTAATAACATTATACCCGCCCTTTTCCAACCCCAAAGCTCTGGATTTGAGGTATTGCCTTGCCATTGTTGTATTTGATAATACACACGTTTAACGTGCTCACGTAATGCTGAATCCGTAGGTGGAAGAGCAGTTAAAGAAACTTGATTTTTTGCTTCCGGTGTCAATGATGTATACAGTTTATATTTTAAATCTTGAATAGATGTTGATTCATTTTTATTATTTTTAGCTGTATTATATAATTTAATTGTAAATTTTTCAGTTGTCTCATATAAATCATATATTTTTTCCTGGCCGCTCAAAAATATATATAAGATTTTGTAAAGCTTCGTTATCATTGAGAATAGAAATTATACTTTTTTTTCCTTTTTTTGTATAAGCTACTGGTGGAGCCACATCCAGAAAATGCATGGGCAAATAATATAAAAGGTTTTAAATGCTGATTATCTGATGTCGAATATAAAGTATTTGTTGTTTTGCACAATGTTAATTTATATAAATGAAGACTTTCTATTCTCGGCGTAAGTGTAGTCATTAAAACAAATAAGTTCACGTCATTACTGACTACAGCAACTAAATCACATTTTTTGTTTAATTCAAGAGCGGTTTGGACGATCAAACAATCTGCATCTTCATCGGCAATTTAAGTATTGATATTGTGTCTCTGTAAATACGCAGATAACATCTGTACAAATTTATACTTGTTCGCAACATTTGATAGAAATTTCGCTTGACTTAGATTGACCAACTGATCTTCTGTTATCGAAACATCAGCACCCATATTCATCTCCCCTCGACGGTATCTTTCGTACGACTTTGTTCCAATCAACTCATTATTATAACCATCAAAAACTATCAGAGCACTAGACTTAAAATTTTGAACGATATAATCTAAGCATATTCGAAAAATATTACTGAACTTCATACTATATGGCCAACTAATACGGTGAATTAACCAACCTTCATCGATCACGTAATTAAAAGACTTTATTAATTGTTCAGACGAAATACTTTTTTTAAAAATTTTATAAAGTTCAGATTTAGCTGTCTTTCTCATCAGCCCACTATCGTCGAATAAACTTAAGAGGACACGTCAACAAAAAAAATCGATTTTTTTTTCGATTTTCTGAAAGAATATTATTTCAAAAATATTTTTTCAAATTTTGGTAAAGATCCGCCCATTATTTACGAAACTGTAGTAGTTTAAACGGAGCGCGCCGCAGCGCTCTAAGTAAGTGTCCAAAACTTTAAACGTTAATTAATCCTATTCGCGTTTTTAAAACGGTTGCCCTCGCTGTGTCCAGACCATTCATCCGATCCTTACCAAATTTTGTATAGTAATACTAGATACACGTATCTAGGGAATAAACGAAAGGATTTTTCGAAGAAATGCCAATTTTTTTTTCTTTTCTTGAAAACTCTGCGATTTTTCTGCAAAAATGTCAATTTTTTCGTAAAAAGTCGACTATTTTGAAAAAAATTAAAAAATCAAAATCTCGTTTTGTTCATTCCCTGCGCCAACACCTCTACTAAAGGATAACACTTGGTTTTATGTTTATGTTTCTGATGAACCAATTTTTGCCAGTGAGGGTAACCGAAAATCACCTTTTTCTTTTGGACTCTTAGAAAAGTGGCCACAGACAACACAATTTACAATATTTTTACACACAAAAAATTGTGAATATAGTTCAGATATATAACTTACATAGACTAAAAAATTTGTATTGATATTAATAAAACTGGCTGCAAAAAAAATTCACCAAAAAACCGCTTTTTTTTTTGCACTCGAAGGTGACGTGCCCCTTAAAGGAAATGGCGCCAATTCTTACGATAGTGCATTACGCTGTTTTTCTTCATCTCCATTAAAAGCAATGCAAGATCTTTGGAAGAGTAAAAAAGAATCTACGGATGAGACATTGTAGAAACTTAAATGAAATCTATATTTGGCTACTGATAATAGTTGTATATGGTAAACCTTTGACAAAGAAGTTTCGGCAACGTTTTTATTTAACATTGTAACCATACTTTATTGTCCCATTTCAATTGCCAAATAGCAATTGATGTTTGGACCTTCAATTATTCCAGATGATAAAGAAATTAAAGAAACATCGGGTTGAAAGGGATCATGTTGTTTAAGCTAAAACAGAAAAGTATCCATAGATACTCTTCATCGTCTTTTTTTATTCGACTACGAGAAAGATCTACATGCTGTTCACTTGAAATAAATGAAAAGCCGAAATAATTTTCTAAGCATTCTATTATATTGTATACTGATGGCATGGTTGATAAATATCGAGCGACAACAGAGCGTGTAAAACCCCTGCCGTAAGTTAAATCTTTTCCAAAAAAAAAAAGGTTTAACGTTTGTTCTATGATCATATCCGGCCACACACCAGATCATGCTTTGTCTGTTCTTCTAACTGTAAAGTAACCTTCTGTAGTAAAAAGCTCGTAGGGTAAAAGAGGGTAATGGGGGGTCACTTAAGCGAGAACTCAAATAAAAATTTAATCAAAAACAAACTATTTATTACAACGGCCTTTAAACATTATTTACTTAATTAATTATCATTATAAATAACTATCAGTCCCTTAGGCAATTAACTTTGGATATTAAAAAAGTTAAAAAAAACAGATTTGACTCCCATTACACCCACGTAGGGGTAATGGTTGTCACCCTGGGGGCAATCAGAGTCAAAAAAAATCTAGCACATATCGCAGACATAATCTTCAGCTGAGTTGCACCCAGTGCAGTTCGCGTGAGCCTATAGCCCACATGAGGTGCATCTGAACAACATCTTGTTGATTTTTTCAAAATCGTTGCATACCAGGCATCTGTTTTTAGCATCTTCTGTGTCGTCATCCTCATCGTCCTGGCATAAGTCGTTAGTACCAACATCTGATACAAAAGTTTCGTTCGTTTCGTGTAGTACTTGGCGCTTCGCCTTTTCAGGACTCTTCCTCTGTACTGTAGTCTTTTTTCCCTGACCTTTACCTTTCCATCTCTTTTCTTTTTCTTTACCCTCTGTTTTTTTCTTTTTCTTATTTTCTTTTTCTATCAGGTTTTCTTTGATTGGCGTTGAAGCTAAAATTGTAGCGTGTTGCTTCTTTCGGCCCTTTCTTGTATTTATACTAGGTGTTTTCTCTAACAACTTGATTAAATCATGCAAATTACCACTAATTTGGTTTCACGTGCCAGGTATTGGTGATACAATATCTGGTTCAGAACCAAGTGGACCCACTTGTTTAGACATCCTAAGAACCAGTTAATCAATATGTTTTGTTTTGTTTTGCTTACCCTATACTTGCGGGTAATGGGAGTCACCTGACTCTTATTTCCCACAATTACACTAATGAGAAAAAGAATAAAATAAAAAAAATCTTTAAAACACTGACATAATCAGAAATGCACATCATAATTTCGAACGTCTAACTAGACTCGTGTAAAAGTCTTAATCGCATACTGCAGGATATTCGACACTTACCTCCTAATTTGCATTGACGTAAAATTATATCAGCGGAGCACAAAAGAAAACCGCGCGTATCTCAATAGCGCGGGCGCTGACTAGCGCGAGCCGTGCGAGGTAATGTTGGGGGGGCCAGAGGGAGGGTAGGGACGCCGTTTACGCGTCGCTCGCACGTACTGATTCGTAAATGTAAGGGTGACTCCCATTACCCGCTGACTCCTATTACCCTACTCTCCCCTACTCTTCTGCATCCATAACATTTACTAAATTTGCCATATCTTGTAAATACATTTGTGCTGATTTTGGCATGAGCAAAATGACCAGTTGCATAAAATAACGGCAACATTTTTTCCATACTCTGTAGATGTAATTGAAAATCACCCAATCGTTTAGCTTCTATAAATTGTAAAGCAACAGTAACGCTTTTAAAGTATTGAATCCACATTTTTGCTGTGTTTGTTGAATTTGCGATTAACTCTAATTTCATTATTAATTTATCTTTTTAACGTTTCAATGGTAAATCAGCATTAAAATCACCGAGAAGCGGAGGATCTTTCGCTCAATCCCTAAAAAAAATGTTTAACAAATTCTTCACTTTCTTGTGTCATATTAAACAATTTACCAATTTTTATAGCTAAAGCTGTAAAAGTTAAAAAATATGAGCTCGTAAAGCTCCAGCTCGTAAAGCTCTTAAACATTTAACATTTTTTTCACGGATTCAACGACGTACCATGTTGCCCATAGCTCTTCTAAGCCACTTTCTTCCATAGTGTGCCCAATTGCACCTAAGTGTGACATCAGTAAATGAAACTCACCCATACGAATCACAATATTTTTTAAATTTAATTGTGCTACAATCTCTCGAGCTTTATAATACAATGGTTGATCAGATACTACAAAACATGTTTTCTGATTTAGTTTTTTTGTTTCCTTCATTGCGTAGTGTAAAATTGAATTGATTGTTGTGAAATTTGATGGAGCTTCATTTATAAAAGGTAAAGCAAGTAATTTGCGATAAATCATAAGAAATATCGTTAGATATAACTTTAAAAAAACCTTTCCATGAAGGTATATTAGGAATTTTTAAAGTCTTAGTGAAAGCATATGCTGCATAAGCTGGTAATAGTTTCGGTGGACTGCCGAGGGAAAAATTTTTGGTCGATACGAACAATACTTTGCGTAATCCACTCGAACTGAAATTTCCATACGAAACCGTGGGTATTTGTTCTTTTGATGCTAATTTATCAGCAGACGGCATTTTTTTACACTTTTTTGTACCACCTTGATATTCAATTTCATAATGAGGTGTGTACACAACAATGCCTCCTAAACAACGAAAAGTTTCTTTGCCGTCTAATGTACTGACATTGTGGTCAGTATTATCAAATACATACTGAACGAAAGCTCCATCAGTTTTCATCTTGGGAGGACCAATTATCGTTGAAGCTTCATAAAGCTGGATACTATGATAACAAGAACTTACCCCAATTTTCGATAATAAATTAATTATCAATCGTGACTCTGTTCTTCGATACACATATATTTCAACTGCTAATTGTAACTTCAAAATAAAATTTCTTGGTCGTAGAGTAGATACGATAGAATGTGGAATACAGCTATTTTGAATATGATCGTTTTTAGTATCAGAGTTTTCAATTATTAATAGATTACTTAAGAAAGTTGTTAAACTTGGTGAATTATCTGAAATTACACTTTCTAAAAAGTTGCTAGATGGTGCGTATGATTCATTATCGTAGTTAAAGTTCAGTACATTGTTTGGTAAAATTTTGGCAGCTATAAACAAAATAGCTTTTTCTTGGCGTTCGTCAAGAGAATTTGCATCGCAGAACCAATCTTTGCAGAATTTAAGAACATTAAATGTTTTGTAATAAATTGTTGGCGATTTTCCACGCTGCTAGCAGCATTAAATAGCAGCAATTAAAAAGTAATCTTAATTAAACAATACATTGCAAAAGTGAAAAAAATTAGCAAACGAGTAAACTTTATGCAAAATTTTACGCTCTATACGCTGGTATAGTTATTTTTTTATTTCGACTAGCGGTTTCCGAGATATTTGCAAAAAACACGCGCAATTTTTGTACTTCCTAAACACCTAGCTCAAAACGGATTTCAGAAATTGATTCCTCAAGCCAAAAAACAAAATATTAAAATCGCATCCATCCAGACGCACTTCGTGTATACTTTAATTTCATAGCTATTTTGACTGGACTATTTCTTATAAGAAAACATTTCTCTCCACACGTAATAGAACTAGATAGGTATTATATCTCCCTTCCCTTGTAATTTCTAAAGTGTAGATGATTTAGATGAAGCAGATGGTTGGTGGGAGGGAGGGAGGGAGAAGGAAAAGGAGAAAGAGGAGATAGATAAGAACCAAGTTTGCGTT